>JAGVSQ010008178.1:0-14622 GCA_022683975.1 Rhyacophila evoluta
TCGTAAATATACAAATTTATTTATTTATTTAATACACGAAAACGTTCACACGATTTTCTCGGTCATTGAATCAATAAAAGAACGAAATGAGTCAAAAGTTATGACTCCATTCAGACCGACTAAATAAATACAATTACAAAAATTCCGCACCTGTTCAAAACCATTTCAACATTAATCAAAAGAGTGGTATTGAATGATCGCAGAATGGCAGATTTCCAAGAGTTTTGTAGAATATACAATTTCATACGAAATGAGAGCAAATATCTTGTAAGTTGTAAGTGAACTATTCTATCTGTGTTACAGTAAATATTATATTACCACCAGACCACTAAACCATGTAAAACTTTTTAATAAGAACTCATCACACATGTATATGTATGTGCGTGTTTATATATCTGCAGATATGCACGTGTATTTAGTGTTGCAATATTTTTTTTTTTTAATATTAAAAAAACACGTATTTTATTTTTAAAATATATTTTTTTATTTTTGTTTTTCAACTCAATATGTACTTATTTCCACATACAAGTTTGTAAACCTTCATAGTATGCATGTCGGATATAGAAAAATGATTTAGTATACATATGCATGTCGCATGTAGAAAAATGATTTAGTATACATAATAAATGTATTAAAATAAATTTATATTTTAAATAAATCTGAGCTGAGAGATTGGCATACGTTCTTCGAAGCCGGAAATTGAGAATTTCAACCACAGAGGTGGAGGATTTAAAAAAATCCAAGGTGCAATACTAAATGCCCAATAAGTTGAGCATTTGGCCGTCAGCCAATTCTTTTGATAAAATCTGCCATAATAAATCTTTACTATGCGGAGATCTATATATTTCATTTCTGAAGCACTCATCTCACTTTTGAGATCTATATGCTTCACTTTCATAGCAAAAATATTTAAAATACATAAATAAAACTGCGAGTTGAGTGTAGAGATTCAAAAAATATTTTGGCGAGACTAGTCATATATATACAATATAAGTAAGGTTTACTTAAATGTTTCAGTTTTTTTTAACAATTTTTTTCAAAATTGTATACTATCAAAATACAAGCAATCATCGGCTTAAATATCTCACTTAGCTAATTATCTCTATCTAGAGCGTTAATAATTACAATCTGGATAATGATATCCTATCGACCCTTATATACCCTTATTTTATCACATATCAAAGAAGAGTGACTGCATTGAGATGACCCTATCTCAAGGATTGAATTCGCCCAACTACCCGAAGCGCTCCTCTTCAATAGACCGGAAGAAAATAAACGTTCAGAAGACCAAAACTGAAATAGTTAGACCAGAGTACGATACTTTTTTTTTTAATTAAAGGCAGTGAGGAAAATTATATACTGTAGTGGGGGGGAATTGAAATCAATCAAACGCAAAAGTTTATTGCATGGTGTCTTATACACTTATCACTTTATGAAATGTATCCTTTTTTATGACAAAGAGAACTATTGAAGAAGACTCCAATGACAAAGTTATTAAAATAAATAATTTTAATGATGAAACTTTGCGCGAATTAAAACTAAAGATTTATTATTAATAGCATAGGAGTACAGTAGTTTCTTAAAGTGAAGACTGTATTAAAAGATAATAGTTATTTCATATAAAACTGCGTATACTACAAAAAGCTTTGGCGCCAATTGGTAGTTTTCCAGAATCATTAAATCTTGTAGTTGTTTATCATCTATACGGTTTTTCCAATTTATTTATTATCATCACCAGAAAACAAGCCAAATGAAAATATGTCTGGCTGTATCATAGTTTATGATAAACATGTATCAAATGATTCATATATCATTAGTCATCGATAAATGTTATAATTGAATATTGCATAACAATGTGCAGTAAACTCAGTGATGAATTTTCTAATTACGTATTTGTTGCTCATAAGATTATTGTTTTCTGTTTATTTTTCATATTCATCATGAAGTTTAATAGTTAAAATGTAACTTGAAAGTTCGCGTAAATCCAAATATTTCTCTATTGGTAGAAATAACTACGACACACCCACGCACCTAACGAGTGTGTTTCAAAAGTAAGGTATGTTAACTGTACAACAAAATATCAATGAGCACGCAATCCTATGAAAAAAGTAAATATAGATTATTTGATATCAGCACCTGATATCGATCATTTGGAAATACTGTGATTTAATTACGTTAAAATATTTCAATTAAATATAGCTGCGTTTATAAAGGGGTGCCGACAGTATAGAATTCGCGGTGAGAATGATGTATGAATGTTTTAGCACAACGTATATATTTTACTGTACAATAACGGTGAACCTCGTGTTATAAATATTATGGTTACCAGATGTATAGTATAACGATGTATTACTTTGTAATAATATTATCTATGGCCAAGGTAAACAACCTCATAAATCAAATAATAACATTTTTCAGTAAAGCGTTTTTTGTGATTAAATTTTTTTTGAAATATGCGATAAAAGTTCTACGATAAACTTTGATCAACATAAGGCATGTTTTGCTCTAAGCCATCGATGTGTTGTATATTTTTTATCAGAACTAATTAAAAAAAGTTGTTTAAAATATATGGAATACTTCTTTTGGAAATATCTTCGGTGACGGTTAAATAGTTACTGTTATGTTTTATACGTAATGAAATTGGAAAATCTATTAATTAAAATATTGTTCATTAATTTATGTATTATATTTAAAGACTAAATAATAGGCTGGAATGAAGATAAAACATTTGGTGAAGAATACAAGTAACTTCGTACTCGCCTCAAGTTCTACCTACTCTGAATAGTTGACGTAGTATTTTAACCATCTATTTAATGATTTCATAAATCAGCCTATATGGACATAATGTGATAGATTTACGGTATAAAGTGTAACGGAAAATATTTATGCAGCCTTAAAATTCACCCAAAAATGATAAGTCAAGCAAAGTTTTAAATAATATTTAAGCCACAGCCGAGAATTGGAATACTGTGCGTACGTTTTTTCAGGGTAAAGTTTTTGCTTTCTATAAGCCAATTAAAATCATAGAAAGCTGCTTATGTACCATTTCCGGCACTTAAAAAATCGTATTACGATCATTGGGCTATAGTATACACTCACATATTGGATGTGTGTAAAATATAATATAAGCTTAAATTTCAGTCATTATCAGATACTATACAGTGCGTGTATAGCGTGTATATAATATACATATTAACGTGTGCGCCTAACAATCTGGAGACTGCGGGTTCCGATTCCCACATCTGTCGGATTTTAAAAAATCCCATTGCGTTAAACAATTGTTTGTCATCTTCATGAAAAAAAATCTATCAAGCCGTCTTCACATTACGGAGATCGATATAATTTTCGAAGTAATATATTAACACTGTGTAGTTCCATATCCTCCACTTTGGAAGCAAATGTAGTATGTGTGTATATACAGTCAGACTGTGTTGTATTTGGAGTTGATAGCTGTATTTTTCTTTGAAATAAAACAAACCAATAAAACTAGAATTTGGCAAATCCAAAAAACATTGATCGCCAGTATAACGCACCTATTTTTACGAAAATATCCAACGACAAAAGTGATACAAAAAGGTCCCGAGTGACTTCAATGTCGGAGCTAATTCGCAGAAGAAAAAGCTCTACCCGACTTCTTATATAGCTACAACGAAACAGTGCGCACTGTTTAGGAATGAAATTTGACATATTGGAGGTTATAAAAGTCTACGAGCATATCACTGAGTCGTTTCATTTTTATTTTCAAAGAAAACTCGGTTTTTTTATATTATATATCACTTCAAGTCTTCGGGTGAATCATTTATGACTGAATGTAAGAATCTCCAAAAGAAATATTGAAATAATATAAGTCAAAATGTCATGTTATATTCGGTGTATGATAAATTTCTTGATGCCACATACTTCTATAATATAAAAAAAAACATAAGATGAGTAGGTTGTTTTTTTTTAATTTCTTGTGTTATAATGTATATGTGTAAGTGATTAGTGTTTTTAAACAATGTTCACTCCAAACGTGGAATGTATATTATAGATCTCAGGAGTGTAACGACGACCACTCAAAAAAAATGATTTTTACAGATCTCTACATTCTAAAGACTTATTATGACAGTTCAACAACCAATTACTCAACCCATTGGGTATCCAGCAGTGCATCTTTTGATTATTTTTAAATCTTAGTGTCATGGATTTCGAACCCGCAATTCGGCATCTGAAACATTTGCGCCAGCCTTTCAACTACCGGATGGATATTTTTTTATTTTGGTTATTTTAACTACTATTCAAAACTATTTCAAAATCTTTCATGTAACTATTATTTGTGGTCCAGTTTTCGGATATTGATATCTTCATAGTTCAGTTAGACGAACAATATCTATTATTTATATGTGTATACTCATATATATTGCAAACAAAGTCACCAACGTTTATTTATATTATTCAACCTGAAGATGCCTAAAGCATGGTTATGATTAATGATATTCTGTATTCATACTACTTTCCAAAATATCTTTCTCTACCGGTTTCAATCCAGTGTACTATAAATTCGATACACTGGACTTTATTTTGACACGGTTTCAAAATAACACGGTGCTACATGCCCCAATTTTTTCTTGTTTAAATCCAGTAAACTGGAAAATTTGAAAAGAAATTTTACACACACTCCGAATATAAGTGATGAAAACAATGTCGTACCAAATGTGCTTAAAGGGATTCGCCTATTGTCTGATAGTGAATAATTTTTGCTACGATTTTTTTCAATACAATTTAATTACAGTAAACAAAAATGAATTTTATATTTGATCACCATTGATTTTTACCCAAGAAAATTTATCCACCATTACTTTTTTATTTTAGTATATTTTTTACACGGGAGTTTTTTACACGGCATTTCGTGGAATGTATCCACCGCGTAAAACGAGAGTCCAGTGTATATTTTCAATGCTATACGCATTAAAAACATTTTAATTTAGTCAGATTTTCAGAATAGCCGAATTGCACGCGATTTCAAGGCTTGTATCGACTTATCAATATACTTCAACGAAATTTCCCAAAACAACAGATAGACAGAAGAAATCAAAACTACATTTAATAGTACATTGATTTTTATTTGACATTTAACCGTTTATTTTTGCTTTTTAATTTTCTAATGTCCTCGACTCAAGTATCTTTAATAATTAATATTTCTATTTGGCCTGTAAAATAAATTCTTCTTCAAAAAAGATAATCTATCATTTATTAATATTAATAAGCTGAAATTTTCAAATTTAATTGATAAAACCAATACGATAAGCTATTAATTAGCTAATAATAAGCTAAAGAATGTAACCTGTCTTTCAGTGTATCTTGTTAGTTTCTAATAATAGTCTTGGAAACTACAGTCGTAAGCATAAAATCTGATTTTTTTATAATATTCACGAATAAAAATCGATAAAATAGTGTAGCCCTTACGTGAAGCACTTATATTGACAATAACTTGATAGATTAATTTGAAAAAATTGTCTACCTTTTTTGTGGCATTTATGCATAGTTTGCATATCTCAATTTTTGTCTCCTAAGCATCCTTTTTAATTTCAGCCTGGTAAAAAAACCTCATAATTTGTTCATTTCATAGTAACTTGACAAAGTTAAATATCCATATTACTATCATTATCAACACGAGAACTTGATAGAACTTTGATTATTAAATCTTTTTGTTTGACTATTGATTCATCTGATCTCCCCAGCTTAAATATACTTATAATTATCTAAACTACCAAGATAAGTTCCTTCCAAAATCAATATGCACTTTCAGAAATAATATAGTAAAATATTTTATCATAAATATGGTTTTTATTATATAATGGCAATCGAAATAGGTTTTAGTTATATTGAATTATAATTAAGTGCATTTTTAATCATTGTATCCGTCCTCGCGCCTGGTTTTAATAAGGTGTATCCTGAAACTCTGATTTCGAGAAGCAATTTACTTTTTTCAAGTGAAATTAAAAGGTTACCACAAAGGCGAATTTCCATGGTTTTAAAAAGTTTGCTGCGTCATATGGCGAGCGTGATGACCTCGTTAAATACGTAAATAATTTGTATTTATTTTTAAGCAAAATATTTTTACTAAATTAAGCTGATTGAACACGTAGGTAAATAATTATTTCTTCTGCGATTAATTTTACTTTTTATTACAGTATAGTTCACCTGTAAAACACACTGCTTAAAATATTATCTTTATTAGTAGATAACGTGTTAGTTTATCTAGGCTACACAATATACAAAGTGTCACTTATAAATTTAATTTTATCACCGTAATACCGCGATGGGTAAGCCGACGCGGAACAAATTATCAACATTTAGGCAAAGTTTGACTCAAACTGATATAAGAAGAAGGCGTCATACATGTAAGTGCTTTTCATGGCGTTTATTTCTTTAAGACAGGGGTGCTTAATGAGAGAGTTGCCGAATTTTAAATATTTACTTGGGAATTTTGAATTCAGTTATGATATATTGAAGCTAAATCTTCTTGACTGTACAAATCATAGTACAAATATACCGTATAAAACCCGTATACGTCATGGCAATGGACAATGTTGATTCTCTTCATCTTTTTAAAAATCAATTTGAGACCAATTACAACAAGCCCCGTCGATAAATTGTTTAAATTAAAAATCATCTAATAACAGGACAAAAATTAAGCTTTATACTATAATTATAATCGTCTACTGACTGTTGTATAAAGATGACACTATCTGAAATCACTATCCAAACGATGAAAGCTGAGGCAAACTTTAACCACGTGCGAATTGTCTAAGGTGAGCTTTTCGAGAAATTTATTTCGACAAAACTAGTTTTGTGTATCATAGATATTCTTTAAAAACTCAAATTAGCCATATACTGAAAACAAAACTGTATAATGACTCGGTGGTTTGTTTTCGTCCGGAATAAAATATTAAGAAAATGGACTCTACAACCTTCAAAGTGAAGATACAATGTTATGACTTGACCAATCCATATACTTTTCTTACTTTGAAAGCTTTAAAATCTAGATAACTTTGAGTTCTAAGAAGTAGAATTAACACTAAATAAATATTATATTAAACGTTTTAGCTAAATCTGTAATATTAGTATCACAATGTTAAATATATTCTCATAAATCTTTGATATTAATAATATGTTTTTATACGATACCGATGCTTGGAACATCACTGTCTACATCTTTAGCGATATCATGTTGGATATTACCGGAAGCTTAGAGGTAAGATCGACGCCCATGTGGGAGCAACGCCGACACTTAAATATCTACGTCGTGGCGCTATACGTATGGAAAATTTTCATACGACATCAGGAATTTTATTATTTCTTTCGACGCATTTTTTAGTGTTTTATATTTATATTTAGTAATATAAACTGCGATGGTTTGATAATATATTGCGATATTTTTCTACAGAAACAGACAAATATAGTGTATTTTATATTATTATAATTATGATTTTTATTTGTATCGTAAATTATTGATGACTGAATGTATTATAAAATAACGTTTGTGACCGTTAAAGTATTTAAAATTTTGTTAGTTATTTTAAAGTGTATTTTAAATTAAAAATGCAAATGAATCTAATCATTTAAATAACATATATTTTCTTTATGTCCTGAAAAACATAAATTAAATATTTATTTTAATACAGTGTTATATGAATACTAAGAATGATTTTAAAATAATTCCATTATTCATTTACTGAAATTAGTATTCAAAATATAAATTGTGTAATTAGAATCATTTCCTTCTACGTATTTGAATATAAAATATATAAAACGACGTAATTTGGATATTGTACGCAATGGATTGGATCCGGTAGGGTGTTTTTTAATATTTTTATAATCCTAACGAAGTTATGAGATCCAAATTTGTGACTTGTTCTTCAATACAACGCTCAATTACAAATATATCATTAAAGCCAAAACCAATTTGAATGCAAAAATAAAAACAACAAATTTGATTATTTTATAGTTGTTTCTTAAAATATAATTAAATACTTATATAATATACTATTTTCAGTTGATTATAAAGCAACAAATTCTTGCTTTTTAAATAATTATTGACTTATTTTTGCTATTAAGCCATCTCTTTATATAGAAAAAATACTACGTGCCAACTGCCGCTGAAAAATCTGGAAAATTTCGAATTGAAAATTCTGTAAACATTCACGTAATATTGGTAATCAAAATTGATTTATGTGCTTTTTTTATTGAGAATGGTATTAAAAAATAAATCTTAAATTGCTTTTTCAAATATTTGAAAATGTGTGCTTTTTTTGGGTATTTTAATATTTAAGGTCACAAATATAGTAAAATTTCATGACTAATAAAAATGTATTTTTTTAAATATTTATTTTACATACTGAAAAAGCCATACTAAATACTCGAATAAAAAGTTTTCCAACTGTACATACGTATATATCATATCAAGTAAAGGTAATATTAGCATAATTTATCTTTTCAAAGCTCAAACAAACTTACAGAAAGCTTTATCGAGTAATGAATATCAAATAATTTTAGTAATATTACACATTTTGCTAATAATATGACGATCAGTGTTAATGTAAGTATTTAGTTTTAACGATTATTATTACATTTAATTTATGATTACAAATTATGACACCTAAAAAAGGCACAAAAATCGCATACTAACGAAATGAAGCTTGTAGTGTTTCTTAGTATTTGTTAGTCTAGTTACAGACTGACCAGCATCACATTTAATCGACGTAATTTGCTAAGAATACTGCAGATGAACCTTAATGTTGAATATCATATTTTTAGGGCCTCTCAAATCAGTTCGACTATTTGTCGGACCGCTTGACCATTGCAATTTAATTTCCATTAAAAATAATTGTCTAGCTTAACGAAAAATTGCGAAATCTTAGGTCGAGCGAGCAGGTCTTTTCTCAACAATAGATATTAACAGTGTATGATTAGTTAGAATACGAACCACGCACACTAATTATCGCCAACCAAGGTTGGGAAGCTACTCTTGGGACATTTCTATCACTTTGAAGAGCGACTCACGTTCGTTACACCACGGTATATATCTGCATAATAGACCTGGATACATGGCGGGTGATTTAGGGGTCTTATTTTAACCCAAGCCAATTTGAATATAAAGCTTCACCCTTTGTGTCATCGTTATCCATATATTATCAATATACACTCACCGGAAAGCATATGGACAAAAAGAGGAAGAAAATAAATTGTATTAAATATTGTTTTAGAATGTGATATCATGTTATTAGTATTTAATTGTAATTCCGCATATTTATTTTCTTTATGGATAACGACGTCGTCATTGAATTTATGTTGATTTCGAATGTAATGTATCACAAGCCTTTCCAAGAAATAAATATTGATTGTGGCTATAAATCTTGTATGCACATATTATTTTAATTATCAGTACTACTTACCAGTTCATAAACATATTTTTTATACGTTTTTTGCGAAGAATAAATAACAGTTTATAACTTTTTAATTTTACATACTTTGTCACGGTGTCACGAAGTCTGACTTTGTCCCGAACAAATGTCGTTCCGTCCACTAAAAAAGGCATAAAAAATAAATGAAAATTCTCACGTGTTAATTTGGTGAATAACCAAGTTTTCCACCCACCTGTCGGGTGAAAGCTGCTGGAGGCTGCTTTAAGGCCTGCCTAATTCCGTTAGCCATAACACCGTGTACGTATTTTCTTCGCAAACTCAAGTAAATATTTTCCGATACCTACTAATCTACATAACGAACTTTCGCATTTTGATACTGGACAGAAAGTTTTTGGAGTGAGTTAATTTTATGTTTAACTACGTACGTGATTTCAGAATTATCACCCGCCGTTTTCCTGGCTTTCAGTCATCCATATATTCTCCAGTGAAAGGTAAGAATACGAAATTCTCTCAAGATTGCATTGCAGAGATACATACATTTCATTTCTAGCGCAGCTATTGTCACATTGGTGAGATTTATTTGCTCTACTATTGAAACAATCATAACAAAAAACCAAAATATACACAAAATTACTAAAATATTTTTTAATAACTATGGCTGACCTAATTAAGATTCCTATTTGTCCTAAACACGGCGTTTTTTTTTCTAAATATTTCTTTATTTGTAATATATTTTTCTTTCACAACTTCTGACTTTGAAAGTTTTATGATGTTTCTTAATTCACGGTTCATTTAATCTCACTTCTTGTAAAACTTGAATTTAATTTGTTTATAGTATTACTCTGATAAAAAATAAGCTAACAACTAAAACATGAGGTTCCCATAGATTTTCTATTAAAACAGTGTGGCTTACTTATTCATGAGTATTATTAGTTCTTAACCGTACGCACACCAGTAACTCACCCGTAAGTCGGGACGATTTCTCTTACTAAACGTACAATATTCTTGATCTGAAAAATGGTTTCGACATAAACTCATTAACCAATTAATGCATACTTATGACATATATGATACGAGGACACGCCAAACATCTGTGAATCTCAAATTTTGTAAGTCAAATTATGTTTCTTATATGTATTAACATATTGAAAATCTCTGGCGTACAGGGCAAGATCATATACATCGCGACTGGCAGTTAAAGAGTTAAAAGTGGTTCAACTCTCTCTATTCAACTATCATTACTGTGTCTATAACAACAACGTAAATACAATAGCATATCGTCATCATAAGATTGGCTTGTCGATAGACTAACTATCAAATTATCAGTAGATAAAAAACAATTTTCATTTAAATACATACAGGTAAGTACATGAAGTATTTTTTTAAACCTTATAATTGATTTGTCATGTAAGAATGGAATTACACAATATAATATTTTACAAAATGTTTAATTAATTTTAAACACGTTTTTTCTCAAATCGTGTATATTCGATAAACCAAGACCACAACGTAGATATGATAAAACAGTACTTTTGGAATTCAACAATACAAATTAAAGTTTCTGTCTGAACAGGTATTTGATAATTAAAGCTAGTTCATTGCAATGTGTGAAATTACTATGCATTTACGCTTGACCCAAATCCTAGTTTCATCGTGTGCTAATAATTCGATTTAAAATGATACACTGATGATGAAAATTGTTTACGAGATTTTCCAGATTTTCATTGATACGTCTTTGATTTCGCCGCTTTTCGTTTATTCGGTGAACTGAACCAAAATAGATAATGGATTCTATTCCAAGTTAAAATGGTACGGACGAGTCTGAGTCGATTTAACGCCATTTTTTGTTGAGACTTTTTTGTTGTTATCAATCGATGTGAGAGTCTGGTTTTTGTTCTCAAATAGATATGTCCATTCGTTTTGTATTTTTACGTCTAGAAAGTAATTCGCTCAGGTGAAATCGCTCGTATAAATTCAAAGATTAAAGCTGTGTAAGTGACATGTTAGGAAACAAATATATCTATATATGTAAATCAAAAGACTCCATTTTTTTATTTCTTTACTATCACCAAAATGAGTGCACATACTTTAGAATTATTCTCAACCAAGTTTTAAGTTTTTGAAACCTTTTGAATGCCAAACTATGATATATAGTCGTTTGTGACGTCATCGTGAAATGCTAATAACCATCGTTTTGCATCAATGCGTCTAACTATTTAAAAATATAACACAAACTGAATGTTTACTATGGTTAAGGTACCTACTTACGTGTAATAATGGTTTTCGGTCAAAAATAACTACAAACAGTTCTTCGTGGTTAATTTATCTACAAATTTTTAAGATTTTCAGATACATCTTAGTACTTAAAGCGTTAAATAAAATATTCACTGATGGTTAAAAATCCATGCAACTACAACCGCGCTTAAAGGCCTATTACACTACACAATATTAAGTGCTCTTACTGCAGAGTGGGCGTATGTGTTTAAAGTGCCCAAGGCTTATTTCACCGCACTTAGTAACGGTAAGGGTGCCTTGAAATTGCCTAGTATAATAGGCCTTTTATAAGCGATTATTTTAATAATTAATAGAAGATGTCCTCTATGAATGAAACCTGCCGAGCGCTAAGTGCCCCTTATATGAATTATATTTTTCCATACTAAAGCGCTTAACTGTTATGAATATGTCTATTAAAAAAATGATTCTAAATCATTCATTGAACATAATTGGTTGAGTCATCGAGTATGTACTGATTATTGCCAGTGAATTAATAATACTCAATTAGTAATACTCAATTAATATCTTTATTCCTTCGATTATCCAATGAAACAGAACTAGATTCATTCATTACTTTTACATTGTTTATTTCATAATTACAGGTAATTCTTTCATATTGATTTTTATATTTTACTTTTATCAGTTGAAAACATCTTTTTATAAACCAAGCATCCACTATTTCAGAATAAAGTAGCCTAGTGATATAAAAAGATATTTTTAAATATACTGATTAATATTATCACATTAGTGGTAAAATTATATGCTCTTTAACATCAGAGGTCAAGGGTTCCAAAATATAATTAAAATTATAGGACTTGATTGAACGATTTGCTGACAGTCTATTATTATAAAAACCGCCTACTATTTTTTTTCTTCGCCAAATAAGCATCTTAAATAGAGCATATGGCTGCCTCATAGCGTTGGTAGCACATAGCATCGGGGCATACCAGCATTCCTTAGTTCATCCGAGGAAATCCCGTGGATGGTACCCACCCGTCAGTTTCCATGACGCCAGAATCCCACTGATTAGAAAAAGAAACAAACAGTATCTGCAGTATGTGCCGCAGTTATTTCCAGCGCTGCTGCATGACTTTTAAGGTGACGAGGGGTATCCCGTACACTCCCTAATCTACACGTTCTTATTGAAGTCAAGCTACGTCACCTCTAGTATGCGATGCAGGCATCTGTTTCCAAGGCTCAATACAATAGCGTAGCTTCTGAAGAGTGGTTGAAGGAGTTGCTCCAGCCGCACAAATCAAGGGGGCGCAAAACACCACCAGGAAGCGCAAGTAAAATTCTTAGCGTAAGACCAAAGAAGTAAAAAAAAGGAAAATCATAATTTCAAGGAACTAAAACAAAATTCCACGTGACACCTAAAAAAATTATGAGGGATGTAACGATTTACTTACTCCGGGGCGCTGAATATGTAGTTACTCTACTGGCTTAATATACTGTATAGTCATTGTCAAGTCTCATAATTTTTCTACTGTATAGCAGCACCATCAGTATGTTTATACCAAACAATTTACATAACCAACATAATTCTTCGTATACCATGTTCGCTCCCAAAATGGAGCATATGGATCTATACAGTGTGAAGATATCCACTCTGAAAGTGTAGTATATCGATTTCCGTAATGAGAAGACGTCTTGTCAGATTATTTTACACGAGAATTGCTTAAGAATAGCTTACATTTTTGGATTATTAAAAATCTGATAGACAGAATCGGACCTGTATTCCCCGGATTACTAGGCGCGTACGCTAACCACTTGACGTTAAAAGCGAATAAGGTAAAAAATATAATACTATAAAATTTGTGTTAAACATTGCAAATTTTACTACTAGTTTAGATATTTACGATTAGTAAAAATAAGTTTACAAAAATTGATTATATTTATGAGTTGGCTCAAGCCGGTTTTGTGTGTAAAAATTTCACATAATTGCGGGTATCTGATTTTATTTCATAAAACAGTAAATATTATGAATGCTATTTCCGTCCATTAGGTCCGGTAAAAAACGTGTATTGATTATATATTATCAAAAGAAAAATGTAACCTTTTTAATAGCCCATTTTTATAACACGCCTTTATACCACCGGAAAAAATCAACCCTACATAATTTTCGGAAACTTTGTCGTAACATGTGCTTAATTTAATCACGAGCTTTATCAATCCTGAAATGTAAATTTTACTAATTAAGGCTCTATCTCTGATAAATTAGATGAGATCTAAATTATTTAGTTAAGTTGCGATTATCTGTGCCATTGGTGGGAGTAAAATCAAGGGTTATTTAAAATCACGCATAATACAAACTAACAATTTTTATTTAGTTTAAAAATATAAAATCATATTTATCATGCAAAAAATCATTTAAGTAATATTTATTAAGAAAAAATGTATTCTTTGATAATCTATCGATGCCCTCTATATATCTCTAGCCATGATATCATTTTATGTTTTCAAATGCAATTTGGTTAACTTATTCCATTTACGTTTCAACAGAAGTCAGTGGCGTATTGTGATTAATAGAATCATCAACATTTCACTTATATTCTCATCCTCATTTTCTTCCTCCTTTTTTGAGTGACAATAGAAATAATATTACTTATTAAACGATACATATAACAAAATCTGTAATAATTGTTGTTTATTATCGAGAATCTGTTAATAAATCTTGAATGGCAGTACGCTATGAGAGCTACTATATCGTCACATTCAAATCTTTTTTCATATATAATTTCAAAGTTCAAGCTAGAAGAATAGTATACAATTATTTAATTACGATAATTTATTTGTAAAAAAACACCCAATAATCATTATTAAGTTAAGTAATGTAAACAGTGACTTTTACCAAGTATATATATTTTTAAAAATCTAACAATGCATTACTGGATTCCCATTGGGTTGAGCAATTGTTTGACAAACGATTCTCGTAAAAAGA
>JAGVSQ010008179.1:0-14621 GCA_022683975.1 Rhyacophila evoluta
CCTTTCGGCATCTTCAGGCTACATTATATGTGGGCGGTGAGCGAACATATAACAGGTAGTAGATTTCTTCTCCATTATTTATCGACGATCAAAAAACATGTTCAAGCGTAGAATATTTTTTACACACAAGGGTTTGATTTTTAAAGATTGACAATCTTAGACATTGATTTTGCACAAAAATTCGGTAATAGTTTATGCATTATTACTTATTATAATAATAACAAAATTGGGAAAAACTTGAATTTAAAAAAATAGTTATTTACTAGTTTTTAAAATTGGACAGCCGAGTAGGGGTTGTTATAAAACAACGCAACCGCAAAGTACATACTCAGTCCACTTTTCATTACGTCCATTGGTCAAGTACGTAAGCGAGTAGGTAATAAACAATTTATGTAATTTTTAAATCTGTCGATATTGTCTTGGAAACGAAATAACAGCAGTTAGTTATCAACATTTTACGGCGAACGAAGGTTTCTTCTCAACAAGGCTAGATATTAACAGGGTATAATTAATTAGAATGGGAATCATATCAATTACACTAATGCACGCCAACCAAGGATCTGGAAAGCTGCTCCTGTGACACCTCTGGTACGTATGAAGAGCACTCCACGTTCGTTACGCCAGAGTATACGCCCATATAACGGATATGGCGAGTGATGGAGGGGGAAGTCTTAGTTAGTTAGCATAAAGTAGTTTAAGCTGTGTATGTACGGGTAAATACAGTAGGAAAGTTGCTCCTTTTTAAAACTTGTGTAAGTTTCACCTACATGTGCCAGCTTAGTGTTTCTTTCAAAGTGGTAAAGTAACAAACGGCGCATTATTCAAAGATGTGGCCCGCGGTAGTTTTCCAACAAAAGCCTCACTGGTAGTGGCCCCGGAAAAACTTTCGCGTTCTGCACTGTCAGCCGGCAGTGGCGTACATCCCCTCTGTGCAACTTGAACGTTACAGGTGTATATTAAATCTAATCGATACAAGCCGACTGTTTTATTAAATTTATGGAACCGTCGGCAGGTATCGATTATAAACATACTCATATAACTCTACTTCACTAAACGTAGTTATACATTAATTTAATCGATGTAAATGTAATTAATATTTTGAAATACAGGAGGTGGGAGACGCATAAAATATTCTGCTATCATTTACCTATACTGGATTACAATTTGTCTGATATGGTTAGTTTATAAACAGAAGTAGGTGCGGTTATCCGTTTCTCTGAAATATGTTAGTCTTATCTAAAAATGGTTGCATCGTTTAAGATGTCTTAGATTATTATCCTTGTCGTAAATATTTAAGGGGCCTTATTTTTCATATACTTATTTCAATGATAAACGAGTTGTTCTGTCCCTGACTTGCTCACTCCATAACTCACGGAATATGTGCGAATGAGACAATGCTATTATTCATTACTAATGCGACCAAGATGGTGAATACACAATCTTTCAATGGCTTAATCTGAAAATCAGGTCAAATCCACCCATGGCTGAAAAAATCCATTGATCGAAAAGTCAATAATTGATTCCATCTTATTCAGCTTTAATATTTATATCGCACCCAAAACGTCCAAAATCCACATAAAAATAAACTACGTAAAATTACCGGCAGACGCCAGCCAATCCCATGCAGTAACATGCATATTTACCAAAGTTTTTGTTGCTCGTGAACGTTTTATTCAGACCGAGTTGGCTTCAACGCAATGATTTCAACATGGATGTTGGTATAATTAATTTTTTTGTCGCACAAGTACGGTAGATTTTAACAAATCTCATTTTTAATGAAACCAAGAAAATACTAGCATAACTTAAGTCAAAGGAACAGATTTAGGTCGTATGTTAAATGTCTTATTTGTCAAGCAACATTCGTGATGTAAAAGCACGTTTCACATCGGTATAATTATCGAACAAATCATCGGTCTCTACTTCTTATTTTATGTTACAAAATACAAATCAATGGTGTAATATTTATGTAAATATTTCAATATTTATTTGCTTCACTGTCCGATCCAATGCCCGAGTTGTTTGTATGGACGTAAGGGATGTATTATTTGATCATGAACTTTCACAGCGACCTTTCCAACAGTAAAAGCACTTTTCGTGTTATATAATTCCCTTCAAAAGCTCCCTGAATTTATTTGAAATCTGACAATAGACTTATATACTTAAGAAGAACTTCGCCTAACATCTAATTTCTATAACTTTCAACTTTTTAATTATACTGTTATTTTTTTCCTGTAATTTAGGTTACCGAGTATACCTATCTCTAAAGATTACAATTTTCGACGGATTATTTTTCAAAAGGACATGCTGTCAGTCCACGTTAAAACGATTTTTGTGTACCTTCATGTCACACTGATATTCAAAGCGCGAAGGTTTCATTTAGTAGTTACAGATGATATTTCACGAGGACATATTGTATACGAGACGCTCAACCTCGCGTTAGAGGCATGTTGATTTTTTATGTCATTTCAGGACTCGAACTGGCGCTTCGCAAACAAAGGCGTATGTGATTTTACACACAATAATATTATCACGCAATAGTATATTTTTTCTTCCCGATAGCGGGTTCGATTCTCATATTTGTCGGATTTAAAAAAAAAGTCAAAAAATTCAGGACTGAATATCCATTGGGTTGAGCAATTGTATGACAAATAAATCTCGTGGAAATAATCTTTCAATACGTCTTCACATTGCGGAGATCCATATACTACACTTTTGGAGTGGATATCTTCACACTGTGTAGATCCATATGCTTTACTTTGGGAGCGAACATGGTGTAAAAAATGTATTAATATTGTGCATAGTGTTTCTTCATATGTTGTATATTATTATATACTTCATAAATTTACGTGCCTACAGTCTAACTGAAATCAACACATATTGTGTAAAATTGAATCAATAAAATGTTCTCGGAATGCGAGAAATATATTGCAATAAATTAGATTTCATCGGTAAACCAATTTATCGCTGTAAATCTATTGACGCATATGTTGGTGTCAGTAAAAAATCACGACGCATTGATTTTTAAAACCATGTCGCAATCGGCGCTATCGAGTAGGGAGGATCGACAATCATATCGTGCCGAAAATTTGATTATTTAACACTTAAAATTTATGCAAGAAGAAGATGGAAATTGCGGTAATATTCAAAGAAAATTTAATTACTAATAGTTTTTAAACCGCACATCCATTATGCAAGAAATCAGCGGCCCCCAACATATCGTTCGCGAGTTGTCTTTATCTCCGACGACATTTCGGTCGTCCATTAAAATTACAGCCATTCAAGTTACGTACTTGATTAATTAATACCGTATCTCTTATTACTTAATTTAATACTGAATAGGGAATAACTAAGTTACTATTCAATTATAATTTCGAATTCGCTCACTATATTATTGTTTTAGCCATATTTTATCTTATTTTGTTATAACTTTGTCAGACTTGTAAATAGGAAATAAATTTGAATTAAATCATTTGTTTTGTCAAAATTTCAATTGTTATGTACAATTTTAGTATTGCCATAACTTGATCTACATATACGTCAAGCCGACAGGTTTTCTGCGTCCTAGAAGGCCACTAAATATAATAATATCTACAGAATGTATTCGGTGGAGTTACGGGATGCTGTTGTGGCCCGGGAGGACGTGGTGTCCATATGTTCCGCTTACGGAGCGAATGTGGAAGAAGAAGAAAAGGTGCAATTTATTACTTGGTGTAATTATTTCTAGAATATGAGAAATAAATATCTAGGTATAAGATAAATTAAATATCACGAAGTAACTTGTCGGATAATTTTAGTTTCAAAGATAGCTCCCATGCTTATTGAGAGTTTGAAGATCACTTTACTAGTGTACTCTAGGTATTAGAAAATTATTCACTGGATACTTTTGGCAATTCCTTTCAGGATGCTTCACATTGATAATATCACGGTATGCGTTCAGGTTTTTGTATTTCGAATGTGGAAAGAAAAAAAGACGTAACCCACCCACAGAATTTTTTTTACACGATGTCCAAAAACGTCAATTTAGTTAATTTGGGCCAATGTCAAAATATTAAATAAACACAAGTGCACAAATACTCTAAACTAGTGCTTTATCCAACCAAGCTGACAATATTTTAATGAGTCATTTCAGAAAAATCAATAAAACTGATATGGTCTTTTTTCTTGTCATCCCTTTTCAAAGTTAAAACCTAAATTTAGATACTTATTCGGCATTTTCAGGTTACATCCTTTTGACAGAACTAGTATTAAGTTGCATACATTGTTATTATGGAAAAAAGCTATTTTGAAGAACCTGATGGTTACAGCCTTTTTTCTTTCCATAGTCGATTTATTATTTTTATTGGTAGCGGTGATAGTGATGGTTAGGACAAAAATGTATCTTTGGGATCGCCACGATAAGTATCTATAATTTGATATAGAACGATATGTCGTATCTTATATCTCGTTCAAAGTAATATTTTTTTTGTTCAGTAAGATTTTAATCAAAAATAAATATTGCATTAATTTATGTAGCCAATGAGTTTTTTGGTGATGAATTCTGTAAACGAAACATAATGCGTACTTTATATTCTTGAACATATTTTATATGGTGGTGAAAGTTTAAAAAGATTTTTTTTTTTATTGTGAATTGGAAGATAATCCACGTGCTTTTTCTATTTTCCATCCGTTACTATTGGCTCGGTTTCATTGTCCTTAGTAGCATTTACCGCATAATCTTTGCTGCGGTTTTATTTTGACTCTCAGACTGCCACGTGTGCGGCCGACGAGTTGACTGCCAAGGTCACAGACAAAAAATGCACTCGGCTTGGCATCAAGACAAACTATATCGATAAAATGTATGCATTTCATTGTCCTCAAGTGCCGTAACAGAGCACTGCAAATCAATGCACAATGTTACGTAACTCGCACTTATAAACATGAAGTACATTTTCAGTTCAATGGCGTTGACGTTTTTGCACTTGAATGCTTATTTTACACTTTTGAGGACGATTGTCGTTCTTAAATTATGCAATTTGAATTTTTTGTATAATTAAATATTATTTCTGTTATAACGAAATATACGTAGTGATTTAATTAAGTCTATACTATTTATTTGTCAGATATCTATTTTAAACGGTTTAATAGTACACATATCCCTCGTCTTACACGGTACTTTTTTACACATTTTCGATTACACGGTTAAATAAAAAAGTTAAAATAATCAATAATAATAATTTTACGCGAATGACTCGAACTGGGAAGAAAATTAGGCAATCATTTTGTACAAAATGACTCAAATGTTGAACGGGCCCTTCGATTCCAATGAGATGTTAATCAGTGCTTGGCTCAATATGATGAGGTCCATAAAGATCTAACAAGAAATTCGAAGCAAATGTTAATAACGGATTTTATTACCAAATCTCCTCGGGGTGTAAATGTTTCTACTTCAAACATCGAATCGGCACAAATAATTTCGAGTGATGAAAATGCCTTTGCACCAGTCACGAAGAAGAGATTGACAGTGATAGTGATGAATGAGAATAACTCCACCAACCGTTGCAATAATTTTTTTATGAATCTTTTGGATTTTTTTTTGTTCCTCTAAATGTGCTTTATATGTACATATTTCATTAATAAAAAAATATGTATATTTATGCTTTTTAATAATTTTGTTTTATTTATGTATTTTAAAAAACAACCAAATTATGCGTTTTGTGTACTTTTCGACTTACACGGTTTTACATTTAAAAATATACAATTTCGATTTACACGTTTTTCTCGGGAACCTATCCACCGTGTAAAACGAGGGATATGTGTATTTGATATTATGTTTGAACAAGCTTTGTTTGGCCAGTAGTTCATTTTGATGAGACACTATCATTAAGTCTATAAAGCTGTATTAGCTAATACACGTTTGATTTCATTGGATGTTGTGATAAAATGTCTTCACGTTTGTAAGAATGCCTAGGATTCAAAAATTTTGACAAATATAAAAAAGCGATACCATATAAATCGATCGCCTCTACTAAAAGTACCGCGAAATTTTGACCAACTTAACAACCAACAAATTACAGAGTATAATTTAAATTGTACAATCAAAGTTTATACTAAATGTCAGTCCGGAGAATAATGCTTTTAGTAAGTATGATGAATAAACTAACCGGTTGAGTTTTTTGTTGATTTACTTGTATTGATAAATTTATAATTTTCCTATATATCGCATTTGTGAATACATTGCTGCCTATATAAAGATAGCAAATTGAGGCAATTATCACTCTCCTTTTTAGCATTCATTCAATTTTATTTACATCAAACGGCGTGAATTTACTAATCTAACTCTACAAATCTAAATAATCTGAAGTTATTTAAAATACAGGATCAGTGGTGACGTATTTCCAATATTTGTATCGATGATTTTCCGTACAATTGATTATCAATAATATGACTAATAGCAGTCATGTTATCTTTTGATTTTTTTCCAGTGATAACTTATCGTATTTGTGTATGCAACCCAAAAATAACAGTAACCAAAAGAAATGATAACAGTTTTAGCCGATAAACTAGATAACGAGTTATTTTTGCACTTGCAATTAGTATTTGCAAAACATTTGGTTAATCTCCAAGGTGTCATTACTGTCTTTATGTGACCCTGTGCTACGTCCCATCCAAGGTAAACGTATAATTGTCTAATGCAGGCAATATTGTATACTAACATTCTTCGGTGCCATTGTGTCATCATGTTAATATAGTATTTAAATGGATGCAAGTACCGCCTGCACCCGAAATAAGATTCTACCATTAACACATCACTTGCGGGTCTGCCAATGTGACGTCCGGTACCCGTTGAACGTTTACTACCATATATGCTGTCAACGTTTTTAGACATACGTAACTGCACTGAATAACAAATTTATGAAATAAGTCACAGTAATTTTAGAATTTAATTTAATATAGATTTCATATTCGACGACCTATTTGTGTTATCTCTTGATAGTATATATGCTTATATATTCAGTCAAGATATTACATACCGAAGCAAATTTTCGCTTTATAAATAAATGCCTACTCCATCACTGGCGCATTGAGATCTAAGTTGGAACCTAAGAAACTATCTAGAAGGTACGCATAGTAAGTAACGAAAAAATGCATCACATTCTAAAAATGGTTTTCATAAATGGCCCAACTTACCTGCGTCTGCTAATGTTGAAATGTCGATATTAAATCGCTTTGTTTTAAGATTATCTTAAGGGTGATCCGCGAGATAGGCGAGTACTTTAATATGGTAGACAACAATATCGCATTAATACGTTTTTTTATAAAAATTATCGACACCGCACGCCGCTCTTATCGTACCGTGGCAAATTGACACTTTTTTTTTAACATTATTACGACGTATGTATATTGATAGAAATTAGTAATATTAATTTGCAAAAAATACCTATCAGACGATAACAAAATTGGAACAGAATAGTCACGTTCGTAATACTGAGGGTTAAAATCAGTTGATGTGTCGAAATAATGCTTAAAATTACGGATATCGTAGAAATTTACTGTTATTTTTAACAATATTTCACGTCAAGGAAAGGTTTATACATTATAGTGCATAATAATGTATATCGATGGCCTAGCGCGCAAATGTGTTAAGTGCAAGATTGCTCCGTTAGAAAATGCAATCTTAATGTTTTACTTCACAATGCAAATTATTGATTAAAACAAATGCGTATTGAAAATCATGACGACAGTAAGTGAAATATCACTTGAAACATCTGTGTACCATAAAATATGGTCTTGAGGAATATGGAAAATGTCGCACTTAACACATGTGTGTGCTAGGCCACCGATATATTAATATAATCATGTAATGTTCACATGATGCAGCTTTTTTGCTCGTATTTTTTGTCGGTACTATCCTATTGAACCGTGTAAGCGAATAAAATATTCGTGCTACGCCATCTATTTGTACCTGCAGATTTTACAGTCGATGCTCATTCCTCGTTTCGCTTGCTTCACTTCGGGTTGACCCAGATGTTTTAATGCTCTTCTCATCCCACAGTACCAGATAGTTTCATCCATCGACGTGGTACTCCTACCGCATATCTTCAATATAATTTTTAAAGCACAGCATTATATAAAGAGATTGTATAGTAAAAATATTCATCGCATACAAGACGCTTAATATAATAGTGGCCACACTACAAGTTGCCCGCCTTTATTCCATCAGTCAGTAAAGATTGTGGTTATCTAAATAAGTGATACATTAATAATATCTATACTTAGTGTATTGTTGACCGCGGTTCAAAATACGAAATGTGCGTGTTTTGGTAACAGAGCTTGCGGGCTCGGATCTCACACCTACAAAGGATTTTTAAGGTCAAATATGCAGGGGTGGGTGGCCATTGTGTTAAATGAAAACCGATCCTGGTGAAAATTCAGTCAGGATTGCGGTAGTGGGTATACTTCATGTATACCGTGGATATCTTAATACACTTGTGGTCTATCACTGGACATCGGGGGTGATAAAATATTATAATATATTAAATATGTCAATTAATTAATGCTTTGGTCTTTTGCGACGGGATGTCTTTTTATACCATCCTGGAAAGAAGACAATTAATAAGCCATTTTCATAGTTTATTCTGAATTATATTATTTATAAACACCATGAAATATGTGTGCCATCAGTACGAAGTTAAAATGAACAGGATTCAAAGGTTGCGTTTTATTTTGCTTTTAAATTTTAAATGTCAATAAAAATCATTCATATTACTGATATTTTATTTCTCTTCCTCTTTCATTTTTTATTCCGGAATATTTTTTGAAAATTTCGTTGGAAGTAACGATTTCCATATTTGCTGAAACACACTCTTCCTCGTCTTCACTAATATTTGATCGTGGGAGGCGTACATAATTACAAAATCGTCGATTGAGAATCATGTCTTCAATAACAAGCAATTTGAGACCTGATTCATCGCCCACCTCTTATCGGTCAACCCACGGTGCAGCATTTCTAATCCCCGAGAGCAAACGCTATTGGAGAGCATAGAAGTTTGCTCTTGTAAAAATACATTTCTAAATTAAGTTTTTTTGTACATTTTTTTCAAAATATCACAATCAAAATAAAATAATGTTTAAAAAGTAAATATAATACGATTTACCACGGATAGTATTTAATCTAAAGAATGGATGGTGTTCAGCCAGTTATTCAATCTGTGATTTGCATCTGATTCATGTCCTGCGTCTGAAAGCAAATTGAAAAATTGTTTATCTTGTATGTATTTATGGGATTCAAACCAGCTAACTCCAGTTCTGGTAGAATCCCAATATTTACCCATCCTATCTCTCTACCTCCCTACATCCTATCGATCCTATATCTGAGATATCTACAATAAATACAGCCATTTTCGGTATTCTCTGTCATCTGCCAGTCGCTTTGCATCATCCCATATCATACCAGTATCTCTTAAGTCGATGAATATATTGGGTATATTGTTCCTCATCGTCTTTCAGTACACTGAAATTCCGTAAATGCATAAGAGAGCACAGTAGGACTTAATCTCTCTGGATGTATCCGCAGCACATGCCTCAAGACAGTTCCAGAATTTTAACAGGGAGCTGTTGATTCAGCGCTTATATTTGTCATAATTTCGGAAATTGACGTAGAAAATTATTATCAAAAGCAGATTTGTAATAAAATGGATCGTACACGTCTATTGATTGCGAATTCTCGACATTGAGAAATTTCTTTTTTAGTAATTGTGTAAATTTCGAGAATTAGAGAATTTTATTCAGTTAATATTCTAGAGGAAACCGATAATTTACAAAAATTATCAGAGATATAGCACATTGATTTTTTATTATTTATTATTTTGAATTAAATGCTGAAATAATATGGATTTAAAATTTTTGAATTGCTCAAGATTATCATAAACAATTTCTCGAGAAAAATAATCAAAAATATCTCGAGAATTTTCTATGCCCGTCGATCGTTCAGTAAATTACTGTGTATTGGGAAGGCTGAGTGTTCAAGTTAAAATGTTATTATAAATTGTATACTTTCAAAATATGTTTCTAATACACCCGCCTGTCTATGAATTCATATTATGTATGCAGCATGTGACCTTTGTCTTGTTTAATATGGCCCCCAATCTGAATCACTCTCGCTAATTGTATGTATCGGCTTTATAAGTAATGGTCAGCTGATATCCGAATTTCAAAACTGTTTAAAGTATTGAAAATTATGTTTTATTGCTAGTTGAACTTTACAGGAAACTATTGTGGCATAATTGTTAACCCATACGAAATACCCATACATGTAATTTCTAAATTATTTAAAACCGGTAAACTTCCATATGTTTATATTCACATATGGATGTTTACCAGTTTTAAATAATTTAGAATTTAAAATCAATTTCCACCAAGCAGCATCAGTCAAAAATATCAATTATACATATAATTGTTACTACGCCAGAATATTAATAATTTATTAATGATATTTTTATTATTTCGACAGCGTCTTATCGTAAAGACAAGGAATTGAGACAACTCCCATGTGATTAAAATTACTATCAATCAAATTAAAACTTTATAATATATTTAATAGACATTTTCTTATGTACTAAAAACATTAGTTCGTTTAAAATTTTTTTATAACGATTCGATTTTGATTTGTTGTTACAAACGGACTTTTCAATAATGAAATTTCAGAACTCATAATGCATGATTGCGTTAGCCAACAAAATTTTGTTGAAAACTTGTAGAAATTTAGTGCGTGTCATTAGATATTAGAAGGAATGAGAAAGTGTAATACGTCTGGTAATGCATTTAGACAACCTACGTTAACCAAATGCGACCGACATGTTAAATTTAACAATGAATTTGGTCGTTGTTATTATTGCCATGACAATATAAAAAAAATCAAATAATTTGACAATTGAAAATTTTTCACATTCCAATTATCACAAAGACGAATTGAAAATTCAAACTCTTCCTAAAGAAATTCATTCTCATTTTACATTGCAACAATTCGTAAAATGGCATGGAATGGAGACTAAATAGATAGATATATAATTAGATATTTACAGCTTACTATACCGGAAGGCATCAATCATGATTTCGTATTTATATAACTTATAAGTTCTTGTTTCTTAATATTGAATGTGTATCACCTAGTAATTCAGTGAGATAAGTAACGCCTATTACACTATGATTCACTGATACTAGTATAAGATCAGACTTATTTTGAGAACGTTGATAGCATGTGATCAAAATAAAAATTGTTCTTTGTTTTTTTTTTGTTTGTCAGTAATTAGTGTCAATTTCTCATTATTTAATGACCTTTAATATCGACCCCGCAGACATCAGTTTTTTCTTATCACTGTCGCGTTATAATCTTTCATATCGTTTGACAATGGCCACAGTGCCAACATTAGATTCACGATATTTTTATATATATTTATAATATTTAATAAAAAGAGTCTGGTATCTTATATTACGTATTAACGCGTTATCGAGTAGATCGTAGCGACAGAGATGAGGTAGGATTTGAAATGTTTCTAAGTGATAACATCCACATTAAGCGGGAAACTAGAATTATTTTTCACAATTCACACATTTTAAGAATCATATCGGAATAAATACATATAATTTGCGGCGTCTTATCTAAATGATATGGCTAATTGCCTCCATATCGCCTTTCTATTTAATAGTGGTGTCTATACGTTTACTCTAAATCAGGGTTTGCCTAACTTTTTCTGCAATGGAACACTTCGCAAACCCGGAAATTTTAACGGAACACTTAGCTTATTTTTTTAGGTTGAGTAATTCTTACTAGTAAGAAGATCTTTAAATTTGTTGCAGTGTATAAAAGCTTTCGAAATTGTCGCGGAACACCTAGTGAGGCTAGTGAGGCCGGAACATAGTTTGGGATCCCCCGCTCTAAACCATTCAACTTACTACTATAAAATTATATTGCTAATTTCAATTCAATCCAACCGTAGGAAAATTGGCAAAAAAAGTGTTTTGAATTATCGATGTTACTTAGATTTAGAAAAAATACTATTCCAATACAATAGTAGGATATTGAGTAACTGTAAAATTTAACTTCTATACTTACGATAGTACTCAAAATGTTACTATATTATACAGTAAGGCAAAAATTCTGTAAAAATCAAATCTCCCATTTCCCTAAACAATACAAAAAAATGGTACCGTTTTTCAATTACTTGCAATAAGATATATTAAAACTTATTGTGCAAAACTAACAGTGCTCTCACATATGGAAGTTTACTAGTTTTAAATAATTTAGAATTTGAGATTTTCAGTTCATTGTACTGTTGCGTCAATTAAGAGATATGTGAAAATTTACTGATCTATTTGATATATTTATGTTAATAAAAACACGTATTCTGCAAATAGTTTTTGATACAATTACTTAGCTACATGGACGTGTCAAATGTTTTATAAAATGTATTTTTCAGTTTTCTAATCGTATTTGGGCTAAAAAAATATATGTGGCAAGATTTTCAATATTCAATTGATTGTGTATTTATTGGCATCTGCAGCGGCGCAAATTAAAAGGCTACGCCGTAGCCAATTTCGTAGTCCGATCACTAATTCCAGCACGCGTATCACGTAGATAGCTACAAGCATGTCACGTATCTTTCCCTACACATAGCTGATAGGATATATTTAGTTAGAAAACTCCGCCTAAAGAACAATCGCTCACTAGTTTAGTGGTCGGAGTGTATTTAAGTAATTAAAAGTGTTTAGAAATATAGGCTTTGCCGCCTTTTGATGGAAGATTTAAAGACTTGCTTATTTTTTGACTGAGCGATAGATATTTTTGAATCGTGAAAAAGTTTTGATTATACAAATAATAACTGCGAAGGTATGTAATATATCATCCGCTTAGACTCACCTCACTCAGATGTAATATATTATATACATACTCTGTATTATTGATTGTTTGTTGTCTATAAGTATAGGTATTTAGGCAGTTTTGATTTGCACTACTAACCCATGATAATGACCGATATGTATACTATCGAAATTTATAGCATTTTTCTGTCACGAGAGTTGATGGTCAGTGAATCGCTCAATCGATTTACTATCCAGGCTTTTTTCTTAGTAAATATCCTGCAGCTGTAGAATTCGAACCTGCATCTTCTGAAGTGCGCATGCTCATCCCTCGGCCACTGAGAAGATACAAAAAATATGTACATATATTTATCAGCATTCTTCTAATGAATGAAAAATGGGTAACCTGTTATTTGGCACAAAGTATATCTATTAGTTGTAAGTGCGTAGGAAATAATAACAATGAAGACGAAATAGCAATTTCAAATTTGAGAAACATAACAAAGATTACCCAGCCATAGCATGTTGAAATAAATATCGCGTTCTGAACTTTATGCGATGATGGCATCTATCCAGCCAAGGGGACGAGGTGGCCTTTGCTATCGGAGACTATCTAGATATAGATACGTAAATCATGTGATAACATGTAATATATCAGATAACGTATTTTTTACATTCTATAACTAGTCAAGTCATTCGAATATAAATAGTCTCACATTTTCTCAGAAAACAAAATTTACACTAAGGCGGATAGAGATGATTTTTTTAAATTTCGAATTTTAATTTAAATTTAATTTTAAAATTCTATTCGTCCGTTTTTTAAATTTTGTATGGCTACTGTATTCCATGGGCAACATTGCAACAATGAAAATAATAGGCCGTCTTGATTATAGATTATAAAAGTTATACATGTGTTACAATGACGAGGCTCATAATTGATGTAATTAAGAAGACTCATAAATAAAAATTGATTTTCGTTATTCACCTGCCGTTGGCCAATACAGAAATTTTACAGTGGCTTCAATTTTACTAATAATAGATCCACCTGATGCAACAAGATACTATTCAAACTAATGATTAATTTAAAGTTACAGGTTGCGTGTTTGAATAAATTCGTTGTCAGTGACTTGTTTTATATATATTACAATAATTATTCTTGTCATATACCATGTTCGGTCCCAAAGTGGAGTATATGAATCTAGCAGTGTGAAGATATCCATTCCGAAAGTGGAGTATATGGATCTCCGAAATGTGAAGACATCTTGACAGATCATTTTTTGTCAGACGATTGATCAACCAAATGGGAATCTAACCCGCATTTCCTGGATTGCTAGGCGCGCACGCTGACCTCGTCGCTACCGGGGAGACTTTAAAATTACGATAATAGCTCAGTGTTTATTGTTTTCCTTATATTTTATTTGTTAATATATTATAAAAATATTAACAATAAATCAGCTAAATTAAAATTACGGTGTTCCATCAGCTATGCGAAGGCGAACTTAATTACATTCGTTTTATTATTAGAATATATTATCTAAACGTTAGATGTTGATTAATTAATTGCTAAATATCTCCAAGGATATTTCATAGTATATTTTTTATTCGGTTTCCTCGCTTAAAAAAATATTTCTTCCGTTATTTTTAAGGTTTTACCTAGTGGGTATTTTAAAAACTCGCATTTCAATTGTGTATGTTGTTAATTTGTTTTTTCTTTGTTTCAGGTAAGAAAAATATGACTGCTTTCAATATGCAACAGAAGACCCTCTGTGAGTTTTTGTTTTTTTTTT
>JAGVSQ010008180.1:0-14621 GCA_022683975.1 Rhyacophila evoluta
ATTCAGAATTTAAAATCAATTTCCATCAAGCAACATCAGTCGAAAATATTAATTACATATATATATGACTATAAATAGTGCGCATTATTTTTTTACCATGCCCATTCCGACTTAGATAACATTGTTCACAATGATTGGTTATCAGCCAATAGCATATCCAATTATATATCTAATTCTCCATTTTAATATATATATGTGTGATAATCAACCAATTACGTCCGATGCTGAGGGATTACCAGTAAATAGGATGTAACATAAATTTATTCCGCGTACTAGTAATTAATTTGATTAACTGGGACATGTCTATTTGGCTATAGGTGATTTTGTTCAATATCGATTGAAACAAATAGCTTATCAATATTATTATAATATTTTTTAAAAAACATTTTCTGTATTTTTATACAATGAATCAATCGGATATAGACAAAGAGAAAATTCTGTTGAATACCAAAAATAAAATGGGAAACTCTGGTTATTGTCGATGTTGTGTGTTGTGACATGTTTTCCCGTACACCATAACGTAGTTTTCCACGTGCAATAAAATACTGACATAAGACTGAAATAAACGTTACCATCGCCGTAATTTTTCACCATCTAGATATAACCGTAAAAAACGATTATCTAAAGCTCATGCAATGTTCCAGCTTATTTTAAAACATTATTTGTTTAATTTTTATTGAAAAGTAAAGTTATTTTCAAAATCTGGTAGTTTTGAAAATCATTTATTAACTAGTACATTTCGATTTCAGTAATTTTTGTGCAGTTTACAATGGGTTACCTAGGTTGAAATTTGAAGAATCGTTTTGAATTTATTTTAATGACAATTTTTTTCTTAAATATTTGCAAATGTAGTATATTTCAAGCGAGAGGGACGGGGATTTTCAGGACAGCGAATCTTCAAATTTACGTTTTTGCATTTATAAATAGTGAGTTTGTGAACACAGTGTACTCTCGTTTAACTGGGTGCGACTTATAAGCTTTGTGGATTGTCCGTGCTAGATGTTGAAATAGTTCCAAATAAAAGAGTGACAGGATTTTTGTACGATTCAAAAATAACTTTATTTGCTTTTAAGTATGTAAATGCATGTTTGCAAAGAAATTCAACGGCAAATTTACCACCGATAAGAAAGCTTTATAAACAACAAATAAATTGTTGCTGGGAGATCTAACGAAAACGAAAAACCATAGATTCTAGAAGGAACCAAAAATTTGTAGAAAAGTAAAAAAGGAAAATCCATAAATTCTGAAAGAAAGTATTTTTTTAGGCAGCGCGAGACATAAAAAAAGAGAAACCATGAATTCTGGAAGGAAGTAAGAATTTTAGTGGCGTGAGAGCTAAGAAAGTCCACGACTGATGGTAAAGAATATTTTTTCGGTGATGATAAACTATCCATATTTCATATATTTATCAGATTGTCTGTGTTTTTCAATTATCCGGACCCCTCCTCCTCAGCATTAGCACGGATAATCGAGAGATGTACTTCACTTTTCGATGAATCAATTTCATTCTTTGAATGATTTACTGAACTGTGTGATATTTAATAATTTAGTTACCAAAAGCCTCAGGAACATCATTAGTGCTGCAATTAAGTCGCCAAGTTGCAAAAAGCATTCCAGATTCATGACCAATGGTAAATGTTAAGCGTTCGAAACGTAAATTTAACTTAATTTATTAACATTACCTTTGGTCATGAATCTAAAGTGTTTTTTGCAACTCGGCGACTCAATTATATTCGGTAATACGAAAGTAATTAAATATAGAAATGAATTATAATTATATGGAAAAATAATAATATGTATATTGAATGATAAAATTCATAAAATACCAGTTAAGGATACACGTATGAACTCGTTAGTAAGTCTGGAATCGAAAAAACGAGCTTAATGCGCGAAGACTTGGCAGGAGACTTCCATTTAATGATCCTTTACCGGATGTCGGTAATTTTCATTTAGGAGTTGACGAGGTTGTTATTGAATACCATAATTTGTACATTAATAAAACAAAGACTTCTAAGGAAAATATTAAAAATCATAAAATTAAAAAAGACTAATGGAACTTGGAGTATTTAACTGGTCATTGCTCTCATTAAGTTATATGGTTTCAAACATCGATATTTTAGTCACGGTTGAGATTTCAATTAGTATTAAATTATTACATTCTCTCTTGCTCTGTTTACATAAAATCTTCTAAATATAACAATAAATTACTAACTATTGTAACGCATTGTACCATCAATTTTCATATTCAAATATCAAATATCGTCGGTAAAAATTGTCTTAATTGATGAAATGATCTTGTTAATTAACATTAAAAAAAACTTTAACTCACTTGACAATTTATTACGTGTACTAAGCGTAATTATTTTTAAAAAATAGTGATTAATTACTTAAATAAAATGTTCCCTGACGATAAATTTGTGTTGTTGTTTTATTGTACAATGCAATCATACAACATTTAAAAATATTAAATTTAAGTGTACGATCACGCATTTGCTGTACATATTCACAATACGGAAACTACCCTTTGTCTATATTTTCCTACTCCATTTGGCACGACTGTATCCGCAACTTTACTATCGATGGAATTGTTTTCTACTGGCATACATTCTCACCTTCCAAGTACCTGCCAAGTTTATGCTGAAACATAATTTCGGGAGTTGAAATTTTAATAATTAAAAATGCAAAATATCGAATTGAAAGCAGAGTTATTACATTAATCATAGCTGTGGGAATTTACCGGATTTGTTATATGTGTTTACATCACTAAAGTAAAATGTGTAAACATAGTATTTACGATGAATTCATACAATAATATGTAAATATGTTCGTATTAAAAATATTATTTGTGAAAAAAAATATAGATAGTTTCAATGCATTGGCTTTGCGAATCAAAAAGTTTAGCTTAGCTACGAAATAATATTAGAAAAGTACATTATTTTTTATGTTGGTTACTTACCTTATATAAGAAGATCCGAGTCTATAAATACGTTACTTTTCTAGCAAGTGATGCATGTTGAGTGTATCACAACTATTTATTATCAGTAACTGTATGTATTTTGATTTTGTCACGTATTATGAAGACGCGGCGTATTAACGTAGCATGACATTTCACGCGATCCACAGCTTTCATATAAATGACGCACAGCGCGCTTCTAATTTTCCACCTCCTTTAGCATAACCTACAAATTCTTCGACGTCCGATTTATTTTTTTCACTCTTTCATGCAGCGACACAGTCTTTTGAGATTATGTAAAATACAGCACAAATTAAAAATCTATTTAACTGATACATTCACATCTTTTTATAGTAATCAATTCGATACTTATTTAAAATAATCGACTTTGACACGAAATGATTCATTAATTTATTCACCGCATACTGAATATATATATAAAACGTCTTTTATAATTTAAAAATTTCCAATAACGGCAGGCGAATGTGTTTTGTTATCTTTTTGTAATTTGGTTTTTTTTTTTTTTGATACAGTTCATTGAAATGTTTCGCCTTCGTTGAAACAGTTTATGTGGAATACTAAATTGGACTCGGCCATTTGAACCCGATTTCTTACGAAAGCAGCCGAACTCGTTCGCCGTCTAGAAAGTTAGCGTTGCGGCGTCGCGAACCCCCCCGACGCCGACTGGACGCCGCGGCGCCGTCTTCAGCAAATATACGTGCAAGTGATTATCTTATAAATATTACAACATTCAGCATCGCGTATTTATTATATTCATTATATGTTGGAGATTGCGTTAAAGCTTTAAATTATATAGCTCCACTGCTATCCTAAAAGTAACTCATTCATACATTGTAAAAAAATGAAGGTGTATTTCCATAGAATTAAGAAATCTACTGTTTAGAAAATTGGCTAATTTACAGACTGTAATCCAACGATTTTCGTTGGAATACAATCTGAATCAAAACAAACACGTATTAGTAGTGCGGTCTATTTTTCTCAAGTATATTTTGTATTGATTTTAAAAACGAATGAAATTGTTGGCAAGATTTTTAAAAATTTACTTTAATAATCAACATTTCTTTAAGAACTTTTTTTTTTTCGCTCGCCTATATTTTTTTTCAGGTTGTTGCTGTTCATTTTTGCGTCCTAAAGCTGTGCTCAAAGACAACGGGACGTATGGTCACATCGACCACAATACACATATTTTTATTGTGATATTCAAATATATGTTCGATTATTTTGTTTATCAATATTATAGTTTAATGTTTCGATATAATTTACATTTCACATTTCCGTATTGCTACTGATATAAGACAGGATATAGGTGCATACGATGGTGGCAGATATTAACATACTCGTACATACATACATACCAGTGGCGTAGCTACCGATAAACGGATGGAGCAGTTTACTCCAGGCGCACGAATCGGGAGGGGCGCAAGTATAATTTATAGCTATCGTCAGCTTACAAAAACTAGAAAACAAAATTTTTAGTTGACGTGAGAGCTAAAAAACGGGAAACTATTGGGGGCGCAACAATTTTAGTTGCTCCATGGCGCTGAATATGTAACTGCGCTACTGATAACTAAATCCCAGAACGTGACGATAAAGATAAAGCGAATTCAAAAGTCCAAAATTTCGTGATTTAAGATTTATTTAATGAACCGATACTTACATATTGACAAAATATTTTTCATAGTTCAATAACATAGTATTTAATAGTAAGAAATATATTTTACTCAATATTTTGAGCATGTTGAATCCGAAATTGTTGTGATTTTAGGAGCATTTATGTAAAAATATAGGTCTATCATTAAAATTGTCCACCAAAATATTTCGCACTTGATAATTTGCAAAAAAAACATAGTAAAAACCAAGGTCAAGCAAATACCTCAACCCATTAGGTATCCAGTGATTTGTTCAAAATCGTGCAACCGTGGGCTTCGAACCCACAATTTCCGGCTCCGAAGGCAGTACGCCAACTTTTTACAATAACTAAATAAAATTCTGCTTTGATAAGAAAATAAGAAATCTGAATAAAATAATCGAAGTCTACATATACAGATGGAACGACAGTTCTCAATTACGTACTTAATTCAAAGTGCGATAGCTTCACTGTTTTTATGAAAGCCGAATTATTAAATCCTGAGCGAGAAATATTTTAGTTTGTAAATTTTTGTAGACATAGTGACTGTTTACCAAATTCACTTTACGACACCTATGATATTTTTATGTAAGATGAGAGTATCAGAATAAACACAGATGGCAGCTTATCATAATAGAAAATAGAATTCTAAATATAACTCTGTAGTATCATTATGTAACTCAAGTTGGAATATATCTTTACTGATGAATTTTTCAATTCTAATACCAACAATCTTGATTTCATTAATAATTATTGCTTTTGTACCTACCCAATTATTTTTTACAGTAGACTCTCTGCAAGGGCAACGTTGATTCCGCTTCTTTGATGTTTGGTATTATATAGTTCTCTTAAGAAATTGTATCTTGCAAATAGTGAGTATTTTATTTGTCTATCAAAGAGAGCTTCCATTTCATAAATCAGATATATTGAATTAGTGAAATTATCTAAGGACTTTATTCTATCATATACAACTATTAGAAGGAAAAAAAACTAAAAGATAAATATGACAAACTTCAAATAGTTATATAAAATCAAATAACACTGGGTGGGTGGGGTGCATTCAGCTATGACTTCCCTCTTCTCAATGAGAAAAATATACTTATGCATATTCCTAAGTGGTAAAAACAAGGATAATAATTTTGCTGTTTTCCAGAAGACAAACAATGACTGGATGCGTGACAGATCCTTTCATTCATTAGTTTTCATAGGTTTCCAAAAACAGGTTTAAAAAACCAAGTATTAACCGCATTACATCTTTTATTTTACGACACGGTCTTCTTGATTCTATAAGTTCGGTGACCCCTGATCAGAAAATACTATTTTTCCTGATGTCTATGTATGGCTATTGATCTTTTCAATTTATTTTTTACTCTGCCTATATGAATTTATTATATTGAATTAAATAATCATTACCTACTCATTATATTTTGAAAATAAAAAAAATAAAATTTTTTAACCATTCACTTTTTATTTAAATTATGACCAAATATGTTACTAAAGTAATTTTTTTTAACAAAATATTACCTGTGAGAAACCATATTTATGAATTTTTTTGAATATGTAAACACCAAATGTGCGATAATTATAAACAGGCTGAAATTTGCGATACAAGACTTTATGTACATCCGATCACCTATAGTGTGAAGTGATGATAGACAGGAAGTAAAAAGACTTGCAACATTGATAACACATGCTATTATGGTCTCTATTTCAAAAGAATGACCAAAAGTTGATTTGCAGTTTTTTGTAAGTTATAACGCTAGCGATGCCATTGATAGTAATAATGGATGATACACAAACACAACTGCACAAATTGCTGATAATGAACACAAGGCAAGAATGATGGGTTCTAAAAAAAAGTAAAATCGCTAAGCAAACATTTGGACTACATATACTGAAGGTCAGTGATTCTCAATCGAGATCCATATGGCCCCAGGGGGGCCATAGAGACTTTTAAGGAAGGGACAAACCAAAACTTACTTTTTGGAAGTATGCCAAACTTTGGCGGAAACACAGACAATATAAATTATGCAAAACTACTAGGTGCAAAAATAGAAATTACAAACGGACAAATTCTGGACGAATGTATGAAAGTAAAAATCTCAATATAGGGCAAAATCTGAAATAACAGGGGAGGCAGAGAATTTTTTTTAAGTCAAAAGGGGGCCAGAACCCAATAAAGGTTGAGAGCAGCTGCTATAGGTAGCCTGGATCCACATCAGAGTGTAGAATAAATAATTGTAATTTGAGTATTGTTACAGATCTTGTCTATGGCAAAGCAAAATGGAATGGAGTTGAATAAACTGTTATTTTTTAAATAATACATGCTATTATGTTTATAACAGGCTATAAATAAAAATTTCAATTTCCTTCACAAAATGGAGCATAGTCATATGCAATGTAGAGATTGGATTGGTTGTTAATCACTAGGCAACCAATGAGATCCAAATAATGTTTCTGTATTCAAAAACATGGGACACGGCAACACTGACAAAAGTAATCATCCAATAGTATCATTTATTATTTATGAAGTTTAATATTATGTATGTGGTGAGAATGCGCAACTACATTATTATAATAGCTATACCAACAAATATTTTTGCTTTTACAGGCAATATTCCTTCCATTAGATTTTCAAGAATAAGCTAAATTAAAGAAACTGTCACTAGAAACTTATTTGAATCTACCTTTTAATTACCTAGGTGCCATAATATCTGTATATGTGTATTTAATAATTTCTTGGAAACAAAATATAGTATGGTCAGCAATTTAAGAGATTATTATTAAAACATTTAAATATGTTTTGGATTTTACGCGCTAATTCGAGACTGTATATAAATATTCTAAAGTTTGGTAAAAACATAGACTGCAAGTAACCAAAATACCACTATAAGGAATGCATAATCAACAAAGGGTAACAGGATAATTTGGGTGGTTTAGGTAAAGATTTGTGATATTAGCAAAATAATAAAGGTAGAGTGGAATCCTACTTGATTAAATATTCTCATAAATAATATTATGGTAACATTTTTATTGGCAGTGCTACATAGAGATGATATCAAACATCATTTATAAGCATATTTCGGTTTTGTATGTAGAATTTAAACATTCAAACATTGCGCATTAATATTAGTTTCTTAGAGAACACTGGACATAATTTTGAATCAAAATACTTGTATAACGCTAATAAATAAAATCATTTAATTCTAAATTGTTACATATTTGGCAGAGTAATATTTTTAATGCAGATATTCTGAGATTCGGAAGATGGTTTGAATTACTTGGAAACTGCATCAGAGGTCTCTGAAAAAACATGAAACACAAATTAGTCATTACATAAAATTTTATACATTTTCGTTTCAAAGTGGGAAAATATCAAGGGTAGTTAATGCATTCTACGAATTATATTTTAATCACTTTTTATGTTAATTAATACAGATATTTATATTTATTATGCTTAACAATAATGTTGTTATTCATAAATTCTGTTTTAAGCCAGGGTTTTGGAGACCACAATTGCTTTCATCCAGATTAGAAATTAATTTCAGAAAAAAATATACATATGTGGATGAAAGTGGACATTATAAAAACTAAGTGGAGGGTTAAATTTTGGGTAAAAAAACATAATCAATTCATTTTTATTTTAGAAGAATTGACAGAGAACACAATAAAAATGAATATAAGAATTCATCTAATATCAATAATTTTGCATCCTTACGATGTTAACATGAACTGAACTAAGATTCAATCATTAGCTACATCAACTCAAAAATAACAATTATAAATGGACCTTAAGATACATAACAGGACACAGATTCTTAGTAAATAATCATTAGGTTAGGGAAAATTATTATCTTTAAATAGATGAACAATTTTATACACGACCAAAATGATAAGAAGTAATATTACTTCATAATACATGTGTAGGAGGCACAGTTATAAATGCATGCACGTCACACAAATCTGTACTTCACTGATATACCATGTTAAGTTAATTTATTTATGATTATTTTGATTCACTGACTGTGGTCATCTTCATGATCACTATGATTACAATGGTTTAAATGTTTTAATGAATATTCAACGACAATTAAATATTTTAGGATACTTTTTCCAAGCGATTACTAAAGTACATGTGTTTAGGGATTAACATGGTGTACCACACAAGTACTGAAATATATGAATGATTTGACTTTGATCTTACATTTTCAACTTATTTGAAATCACTTTTGACCTGCAAAGATGAAAATACCATTTGAATAATGACATTTAATACAATAACTAGGGAAAGCTTTTTCAATTCTACATTAACATATATTAAAAATGTGAAATACAAAAAATGGATCAGGTATTTAGCCTACCTATCGACACTACATTAAATGTTTGAATATTTAATTATTTATTCAATAGTTGGAAGCGGACCTCTAGTAATAAAACAAGAAAATCATTTTAATATCATAAAATGTTGGATTGAAATTCTAGTTTCTATGTACAATATTATACTTTTTCAATGCGGACGACACACATGTGTGTCCGCCCAAATAACATAACCACTTGTCCACATCATTGACCGTGTCAGTACATATATCATAGCTAAGCAGTGAGTATATAAGCTTTGATCGGCGAGCAGGTAAGACATAAAAAACAAATCCTGAACATTTTTTATACTTTTGACAGGGTCCACGTATTTAACAAGTAGATAAGGCATTTGTATCAACACGGAGCCATTTTTCCGCAAGTGTTAAAGTACTTTCAGAATACGTTTTATAAAATATGCAATGTATCACAAAAAATCTTGCGATGAATGTTTATAAAAAGCTTTCAAAAATGAAAAAAATCTTATTTCCATATTAAGTTATTGATATTTATACAGAATAGGTTTGTTCTATTTATCTGTCAAAAATAAAGGGCATTTATTCTGTATCAATCATCTCGAAGTTTTTAGGAAATGAAGGTATTATCATGCCAGGATTATGAACTTAGCTGTCCATAGGGATTGCAAAACGTAATACAGAATTCCGGAATTCGTGTTCGTTTTTGAATTTCGGATCACGTTTTTTTTTATTTTCTCGAAATCTCTAGCCGTCCATCATCAATCAAAATCATAGAAAACCCTTATAAGAAAGTAAAAATAGTTTCAAAATTTTTATTCAGCACGATATCGTACAAATAATAACATTAGATGCACTTTAGTAGTTATTCTTAAGCTGATTGATTCTGAGGACTATGACAAAATGATTATCGCTCATTTATATTTTTTAACAATTCACTTTTTGAAAAATGATAAATTTAATGAAATAATAAATCGACTTTCTTAGATTTGACAAGTAATAATATAATGTATTGGATCACCTATTAGATTGAAAGTTAAGTTATAAATTTTATTTCCACTTACTTTGTGCTTTACCATCAGCCCACTTGGTAAATCTTATGTGAGAATCGTCACGGCGAGCAGCATCCGCACGGAATTCTGTCTTTAAACTCCGCCTCAGGAGTTTGGCAGCGATATTTGAGTAGTTTATGTAACTGAAAGTATTCGTAACCGCAGAACATACATTTTCTGGTATGAAAAATTAGGATTTTCCGAAAGTAAGCCTAAGGCATAAAAGTAAGATCATTTCATGATTGGTCAATTATTCAATTAGAAAAATATCAATTCATTAAAAATTAAAAGTACTTACTTCAATCCGACTTGCCTCCAAGCACTCATTTTGAAGTTTCTGTTTACGTAATCCCTACGAAAATGTGAAGTCGGTAATGCAACGATATTCGATATCGCTCCTTCTTGGCCAATAGTATATTGCCAGATACGAAACTATTAGGCGCTTAAAAAAAAATATTATGGTATTAACACACGTTAAATTTTGAATAAAAACCTATTATATTAATGTTTTTGACAGAAATAAAAAATAGACTGATTGACTATTAACTCTAATTTGGTCTTAAAGAATAAGCTTTTAGCCAATCAATTTAATAAATAATTTGAAATAATAATATGCCATAATATTCCAATATTTATGCTAAAATAATTTTTCTTAGCAACATTTTATGAGTAACATAGTAGCATGTGTTTTATTCATTATCAATTTAGAGAAAGTCTACACGTTTTTATTAGAAATATTTTTTCTCAGGCTTGGCAAGTGACGTGTTTTAGTTAATGTGTGGCAACACTGCCACTGTCATTTCGGTGTTACGGTCTCCTTCAGAGCAGTTCAGTACTGTTAGGCTGACGGTGGTTGGTGTGTTGGTGCTTAAATATCGCGTTTGAGGTTAGATTGTGTTGATACGAATTCTCGTAAGTGCACGTCAAATGTCATCTTATAATTGTCTTAAATTTTATTAAAACTTATTGAAATCAAGAACTTTTGAGGTGTATCAACCAATCCCGAGACTCTGTATCATGTTATTTCCTTAAATTTCTCTTTTAAATACACAAGTTAATTTACAATATTTATTATATAAAATCGTAAGATTGTGAAATTATTGGTTGTTCTTCAGGCTTCAATGATAGTGATTTAATGGTAAGTTTTAAATTTTATTGTATAATGTAATGAATGTTTACATATTTATTGTCAACATTTAAGTTATGAAAGTTTGGACCATGCTTTGGTATAATATATAAGTACTAAGGTATCTAGTATATATATATACATATATTATGACTTTTATTTATATACATGTATTTCAAGTCATTTGACTTAACTCGAGCATAGAACGTAAACCTTTACGTTAAACCAAACTTGACATGTGAACCACGATATTAAGTAGGGGGTGTACCGTGCACACGATATGTAATTATTCGTAATTACAAATTATTGAAAGTACACCAATAAATACATTTGTATGTATGTTTGTATTTTGTATGTCACTTAATTTTGTTGTCTAGCCTGTATCTCCAAATTCAAACGTAAGTAATTAATTATTTTGGCTGTTAAATTGATTGTTTTTACTGCATTTATAGATTTTAAAATTTAAAAAAATATTATAAATTCAATGATATTTACAGCGTGATTACGTATTGAATAAAATAATTAATTATCGTATTTTGAGAAATATTTGAAAGTGAAAGAAAGCGTATGAAAGTGCGTAGCAGTAATCAAGTATTGTGAATTGTTTTACATCTCATTCTTGTTCATACCGAGCGATCGCTATTGCAAAAGTTCATACGCTATATCAACAATTATGATATTTTTTTGCAGTTCAAAACTGTGACCTTTGTCTTTCAACGATGATTAAGCCCGAAGTGAAAATATTTTTATAACCATTACCACCATATAAGAAAAATCAATTACGTATAGTAAAATAACTCAAAAGTATATACCACTCTGCAAAATCGACGGCTTTATCTGCAAACCAGCCAACTCCATTCATCGTCGAATAACCGATTTTGATGCCATTGTATTCAGCATTCATTTTTTATATTGAGCACAGAACGAAAAGAATTATCGAAAAATTGAAATACGTAAAATTAGCCGCACATGCCAGCCAACTCCATATACATTCATCAACGTTTTTTTTGTTGCACCTAGACATTTTACACACATGGAGTTGGTTAGTTTGCAGATTAAGCCATCGATATGTAATCTCTAGAGAATTTACTTTGCTACCTTATAAAGAAAATAAATCGTAAGATAAAGATAATGATTATTTCCATATGTATGGTATATGCGAATCCTTTACAAGATAACGTCATGAAAAGGTACCATGAAAGTACAGTCAACATATTGTTGTCAGTAATACATGTAAACAACATTTGACTGTATACAACATTATTTAAATATATTTATATTACCATGTGTGGAATTAATATTAATTATTCTAAATTAGTGTGACTTATCAGCGGCGTGTATACAAATGAGATTTTATTTCAAAGCTAATCTTTTAAATCGCAGTAAAAGTATCTCTACATTACGCAGTATTTTACCTGAATTGGCCATTATCATTAATCCATTTGCTGAAACCTATTCGTAGGATGGCACTAGATAACGCCGCAAAATCTCTAATAGCTATCCAAAATTAAACACATTATCCACTTGCTATTTGCACCCTGCTAGGTAGTACTATTTTTAATACATTTTAATTTAAGCCCTATTAAATCTTTATAGCAATTCGACACGTGGTTAGTTCTGTACCAATCCAGAAATAGTACGTAAGTTGTTTTTTTTTTATTCAAATCAAATATATGCTAAATTAGGTATTTTGCGTTGCTATATTTAAAATAAACTTGTTTGGATGATGGCATTGACATGAAGTATCAAAACAGAGACATTACAGTGTTTTTTAGGAATCTAATGATTATTTATTAGGTTATTATTTAGATGTATTTTATCCGTTTAAAAAAATACTGCGTTTCTATGTAAAAACACAGAATCAACACAGGGAATCACTGTGTTTTTACTTAGTAGGGCAGTATAGGTGAGATAAAACTAATTTTTCTAATTATACAATTAAATTATTTCGTATGTTTAAATGTGAAAATTTAGTCAAAGTTTAAAAATGTTCTCATTCCCGGATGATACATATTTATATATATATTGTATGTTTTTAATGACTAATACAATCAGTGCAATGTATTTTACCCATTTAAGAATGTTGATTCTCCTTGAGTTATATATATATTTATTCTGCGTTAATACAGGTTTGTGCTCACAGATAAAAACGACATTCTTTAATATTTGTATATAGGAAATAAAAATATAGAAAGAAACAATTATAGCATAAAAGGAACCAAACCAATTACTCGTTCTTTAATTTTCGTGATTTTCGTTTGGGTCGGTATTATGCGTCAGGTGTATTGGCAGTTATTAGTTGAATAATGTAAACAAAAACCAAGCCAATAGTAATTTATTGTTTTTGTTTCTAGTTCGGGACGAGGAGAAATGGCCCTGACGCCTCTGCCGATCTTGCGCAGACGCAGCTGCGTACTCATCCTAGCGACTATTATTATTCCATTCACCGTCTTTGTCTTCTTCTCCACACCAGGTAAGAGTTAGAGATACTATTAAGCCGTGATAAACTTGGTACAGTTGACTCTCTGGAGTATTATACAATGGGAAATGTTCTCACCACGTTTCCAAGTACTACACAATCTTAATTATCAGATTTAATAAGACCTATCAAATTTACATGCACCTATTGATGCTTAAATGACTCAATCACACTGACAGGATAATAGTCGTCAATAAAAATATAATAATAGTGTATCGAATTCACAATTTCTGGCTTCGAAGCGTGCACGCTAATCTCTCGGCAACCGGGGAGCTATTTATCTTTAATATCTTATATTTTGTGTTACATAAGGTAAGCAACTCTATGCATATTCGTAAGCGCGGTCTTTGTATAGACAAACAGCTTTAGGCAATAATAAAAAGAAAAACTCTCCAGAGTTTATGAATCAGAGATGAGTATGAAAAAATTACACACTACCCAATGTATATAATATTATATGTACCAGTTTTTTTACCCAACTTTGCTTGAAATATATTCAAACGCATGCTGTATACAATATTTTTAGTCTCTGTAAATGTTGAATTAGTATCAAAGTGTGGTTTTTAAGTTTGTATAGAGGAACGTTTGTGAAATTTGCCACCAGGAAAATGAACTTCCACCACATCAATTTTATTGTTTTTTCTTAAATATTTTTTTAGATTAATAATATCAGATTGAGTAATCATCAATATCGGTATTTCTGAGCTTCAATGTTGTATTTATTTATTATTATAAACATACGTTTTTTGTGCTTGCTGTAAAACTGTTCTGTGTGTGTTACGTGCTTTTCCCATTCAACAGTCGTTATGTTTTATAGTACATTTTTTGAAGCCAGCGACAGCTATGGAAATTCTCCTTCAATCTGTAGTTTATATTATTCAGTATAGTTATCAAAATATTTTATATATCGCACAAAATATTAACTAGTTGAACTAAAAATAATATTTTACAGTTATATAAGAAGGGATACCCTCTATAGCAGTGGTTCTCACGTGAAATTTCACTGTGGCCGCATTATAAAAATCACCGGTC
>JAGVSQ010008181.1:0-14621 GCA_022683975.1 Rhyacophila evoluta
TTTGTCATGCGTGCAGTTGTCTATGTGTGCATTTGTCATGTGAGCACTTGTCATGCGAGCACTTTTTATGTGAGCAACTGTCATGTGCGCAGTCGTCTGGTTACCATAAAGTGTATGTGAAATAGCTATAATAAAAATACATATTTCAAAACATTAGATACGATAATTTGGGGCACAGAGATCTGCGCAGTGCAAATATTTCCACTTCCAGAAATGAATAATAAAGATTTCTGGCAATTTAAAGACGTTTTTTATTAGTGTATTAAAGGCTTTTACTTTAAAGTGTAGTTGATAGCATTAAGTATTTATTTTACATTATCAATTAATAACATAAGTTATAATACCAAAGCTTTAGATGAAAGTAGAATAATTATATTCATAACTCCGTAAAATACACCCTACTATCTCAACCCCTATTGAGTCACAAAGGCAGGAATGAACTTGTGACTTGGTTTGAGCTCTCCGTTCCCCTGGTCCCTGATAAGGACGTACCATATCTTTGTTCAGAGCATAAGAGGAACTGATTTCCTTGGAGACGCCGGTAGGTCTTGCATATTACATGACAATATTATAGTGTCTACACTTTACCAGTGACAGTAAAACGACACCAGCTGATACTTAATATAATTAAAACAATCAGTTTTTTTAATCATATCTTAATAATAATATTTCATGTTTTCTACGAAAGTGGAGAATATAGACTCTTATTGTCCAAAAATGTACACCGCAGAAATGGAATACATGTCAAATCTTTTTATAGCGAATACCGTAAGTAAAAAAAATCTGGTATAACGTATACGTCGGATAAACGTTAATACAATATTAACAAAGTAAAATTTTGATTAAATATCGTACAAATTTTAGTATAACGAAATATTTGAGTCGAAAGTTGAAAATGAGACGACACCTTCACAATATATTTACTTTTTGATTGGAAATAGGCAGTGTTTTACTGGTGCAAGCCAGTGACGGATTTACCCATACGCGCACTGGGCGCGCACTTAGGGCCTTTCAAATAAAAGGGACATCAAAAAAAGATAAAACAAGACCAAATAAAATCGAGAAATCATAAAATTCTAGACGAAAATAGAAAATTAAAAAAAAACGTGAGACCTAAAAAAGGGTCTAGGGGACTTATAATTGAATTGCGCCGAGGGCTTTTCAAGTTCTAAGTCCTCCACTAGTCCAAACGCAAACACACTACCAACCGTATGATGATCACGCGGTAAATCGTTGAACATGTATATGGATTTTTGTAATTTACAGAATTTTCTTAATAGATATTTATTTTCAGAAGAATTAATAGCCAGCCAATTGGCTCAGTATTCAACTATCCAATTCTATATCTTTTTTATCTCTTTAACAGCTGTTTAATTTGAAGCCGTATTCCTTGGGAATGACGCACGCTCGCTTACTCTCTGCCCATTACAAAACGTCAAGTAACAAATTCAGAGTATTACGTCAGCTTGGTCTTATAGAATCTCTCACCTGCTTATGTGGCGAATTGCACGTATGACAATATCATTCTCTATGAGTTTCCCATATTTCGGTTAAAATAAAAGAGAGCTTCTCAGGTTAGTTCAACCATTTATTGGACCGGTTGGCCATTGCGATTTAATTTCTCCAAACGACAATTTTTCAACTTTTAAAAATATACGAAATCTTACGGTGAGCAAAAAGGTTTTTACTCGGTAAGGGTAGGTATAAACAGGGCCTAGTTTGTAAGAATAGGGATTACGCACACTCTATTACTCGCCAATCGAGGTCTTGAGATATTGCTCTTAAGACACTTCTGGCTCTTTTAATATCGCCTCATGTGAATTACACAACGGTATACGCCCGCATAGCGGATGTGGATACGTGTCGGGTGGTGAAAGTCAAAGAAAGTATTATTATTTTCCAATGTTACGCAAATCATTTCTCTACATAAACTTTCACTCAATCAATAACGAAAATATCTTTATAATTTTTCTCTAAATAAGAAAACATAAAAACTTTTAGTCGATGATCCATATCGAGTGATAAATCATTTTTCTCCATTTGTCACAAGCTTTTTATGAAAAGAAACTTTGACAGCAAAAGCGCCCAGTGGTCAAAGCAGTCAACTGTCTTCAAAGCAACTTCACATTGAAAAAGCTTCTTATATAAAATGAATGTATTTTATTACTATATGAAAAGGGATTACTTGCGATATGTCACTGCTATATCGAATATTCACTATGTTATTATGATATATTACAATGAGTGTATTGTGAAAAAAAAACAGACACTAGACTTTTGCCTGAATTGATATTTTTATAATTTTCAATATTTGGAAATATATTTTGTACTAAACACCCTATAAAACTATACAATATATTAAATCAACTGTGGAAAGAAAAGTTAGTCAGTCAGTTGTTTTTAAAACAGCTGCTTTCAATAATCACAATGTATACAACTTAATACACGCTATTTCAAAAGGACGTAGGCTGGAATGCTGAATTAGTATCTAAAATTGGCTTTTAAGTTTGAAAAAAGGACGACCGGACTTCCACCACATTCATTTTATTGGGTTTTCTTATAAAACCTACTAAATGAATATCAGATTGGTTTAATAAAACATTAGTTTTAAGTCTGCGGGTACTTCAAGATTGTTTCTATGTGATGTATGAATTTGGTACAAAATCATTAAATATACGTCTTTTGTGCCTGCTGTAAAAAAATATGTGTGGGCTATGTCCTTTTTCTTCTCTACAGTCGATATAAATATACTGTTTTTACAAATATAATACAATCGTCTTTCAATATATCTAATATCAAAGCAGTTTCACTGATCTTTATGATAATATATTTTTTATATTGGTTTGTGTATTGCCTGTAAAATTTTGATTATATTCTTCTTATACCATGTTCGCTCCCAAAGTGAAGCATTTGGATCTACACAGTGTGAAGATATCCACTCCAAACGTGGATTAAATGGATCTCCGCAATATGAAGACGTCTTAATGTATTATTTTGTCACGAGAATTGCTTCAATCAATGGGCATCCAGTCCTATATTTTTGGATTTTTAAAATCCGACAGATCGAACCTAGATTCCTCGGATTGCTAGGCGCGTACGGTACAAACTACGCTACCGGGGAGACGGATGATTATATATATATTAATACATAGTATAGTTAATAATATGTAATATATATACATATATATCTATTAGTAAAAATCTATTCGATACATGTCAAAATTATAGTGGTTTCGTTTTGATACGTCTATTAATTTTCAGTTTAAATGTTAGTGATATTTTTAAAGGTTTATTATATTAGCTAATATATGAACTATTAATTTATGAAGTGATCCAAATATGTTAGAGAAAAAATAAATGACATGCGTTATAACATTTTGTATATTTTAAATTATCATAATAGTCAACTACAAAATAACAAGCATTAGTTTTTGTTATGAAAAAAGTCACTGGAAACTCCTTAATCTCATAAGTTTAGTTTGTTAGAGACTCTTTGGACGCAATAATGTATATGTTTTACTGTAAAAATTAAGTATATATTTATAAGAAATTTTGGGATTTGTCTAAAATACCGGTGATAAATTATACATTAAGCTCCCCTTTTTAAATTGAAAATACAACCGACAATGATAGATTATCGATTTACTGAAGCAAAATTATTGTTTTATTCGTTATTTTATAAAGTAATCAATACGTACGGTGTATTTTTATTTTTACGACTAACTGTAAACTGAAGCTTTTGATGAGAAAAAGCTCTGCTCAATTTAAAATTGCCGGAAATAATTCTTTCACTAATTACGAGAGAGAGGTGAAGGTTGGAAAAATTAAAACCGAATCGCACCAAAAAATAATGGCTTTTTTGTAAGCACTAAGCGCAGCAATAATTAATAAAAATCTTCTTAGGTAAAGTGCCTCCTTTAACTACACCGTGAAGCCTTATTAATCTGATGACCGTACCTAATTGCTAGGTAAGACGTACCCTCGTCTTAATTATTCGAATAATTAATTCGACTTAAATTTACAAACATTGTTTTATTTTCATTTTTTTAATGGAGCTTAACGGAACTCTGTTAATTAATGAAAGAAATATTATTAATACCACTGAGTGAGTACTTACTGGAGAGCTTTTAAAATTAATTTATTCAATATTCAATCGATCGGAAATTTTTAATTGAGCCTTAAAAATAAATAATTAATGACATTATTTCTTCTAGTATATCGTCGCCAATATTGCAGGAACACGTATCTTGATTTGTTTGCTTCGTAAAGTATAGTTAAATTTTTTGCAATCCCTTATACTACTTATACATTTTTACATTAACGCATACGTTTATAAGACGTGCTTAAATTATGTGTTAATGCAAAAATGTTCCGATAGAGTGACTTAAATAAAAAGATCAAGAAACGTGTTCCTGCAATATTGGCGACGATATAGTACATATTAGGGGCGTATTTCCAAAGTAAACTTTTTCTACTGTGCTAATTTTTGAAGCAGAGCATTTTGAACAGACTTTTTTTTTGTTTTTCATATTTTGGAAATTGATTTTCACTACTGTTTTTCCTGCTCCTCAAACTAAAAAGACATCTTAAGCCTTTTTTAAATCATGGCCACCGTATCTCTTTAAAAACTTTCTAATGATTTCAAATCTACAGAAAACTCAACTTGTTTTTTTTACATACCATGTTCGCTCCCAAATTAGAGCATATGGATCTACACAGTATGAAGATAACCACTCTGAAAGTGGAGTATATGCCATCTCCGCAATCTGAAGATGGATTGACAGATTATTTTAAACTAGAATTCTGTGTCAGACAGTTGCTCAGCCCAATGAGCATCCAGTCCAGCGTTTTTAGATTTTTTAAATCCGACAGATGGGTAATCGAACCTGCATTCCCCGGATTACTAGGCGCGTGCGCTACCAACCACGCTAACCAAGGAGACAACACTTGTTCACCAACTTTGAATAGTGCTATCCATCATCTCTGCAGGATCATCACTACATTCTCGTACGCAGGTATGCGTGAAACAGCCTTTCAAGAACACTGATCTAGGGCATGAAGGCACCAAAGTGATACCGCCCACCTCCGGCCTTGAAGCTGTGAAGTCTGGGCACTCTACAAAACACAAACAGGTATATTCCTATAACTTGAATTTATAACTATTACATAACAGAGTCAAAAATATAAAATTTCACTATTTGACTCAAAATTTCATGACTATGTCGCTTGTATTTTTTTTATCTTTCTTATACATATAAATGTTATCACGGCATCTAAATGAATACGACAGTATACAAATAAACACGAAGATGAACAGTAAACTAATTTCGTTGATTGATTCCGTGCGTTCGATTGTTTGTTCAGTTGCTCGTTGTTTTTTTTTTTTACGGTGACTTATAATGTCAATACATATAAATAATAATAGTGAGTATAAATGATATCGGTATTTTTTATGATGAGTTTAAAATTGTTAATTATAACAGGTTAATTATATAACTGTCAACGCAAACTGACTAATTTGTGGTCTGTCTCAATTCTAATAATAGTTTTTGATGACAGTCCGTGGATTGCAGATGGACTGTAGGTGTATGGATAAAATTACAGAGTGGACATCGTAAAAAATATTTATATATTAAATGTTCCTAGCCGGGAAAAAAATATGTGATCACTGTTAAAAATTACAGAATAGACATGCCAGTCTGTCTCGATGCATCCACAATATGTAGCCGAGCCAGTACCAGCGTCGTAGCTTCAATTTGTTAGTAATTAGTGGCTGCATGATTCGTTCTCTTATCTTCTCGTTTCAAAAGAAGCCATACCAGTGTATCTCCAGAATCCGCCGTAGGCATCCGTTCTCAAGGCTTTAAAATAGGGTTGCTTTGGGCTTTGATGGGTGCCACGTTTCGCAACCTTAAAGTAGCACTTACAGAGTGTATTCATTGAACCGACTGATTTTTGGCATCCCGAAAAGCTGCTAAATACTATCTATAGAATATATTCGGTGGAGTTACGAGATCCAAATATGACCTAGAAGGGCGAAAGAATACTGGTGGGCGACAGAGATTCTTGAAGGCAACATGTGATGTTCATATGATCCACTGACGGAGCGGATATGGAAGAAAAAGAAGTTAAAAGTATATTTTTACCTTTTATTTCATTGTTTAAGCTGAAAACAAGAATTAAAGTGATATGCCAAATGATGCACTTTACTTTATAGCTTATTCGAAAAACTTTCTTCAAAGACGCATTTGAATTGTAATACAAAGTAACTTCTATGTCCCATTATTCGTTACAATCGTTGCAAAGAAACAATTCTCTTATTATACCCCATTTGAAAAGTTACAGTGCTTTTCTTATTAAGACGAATTCTATTATTTTCCTTTGTTCGTTTTACGAAAATCGATAATCACAGGTAGAAAAACTGAAAAAAGCTCACTTCAAAAAAACTTTCATAGTTCAGGACCATTTTCATTCTCGGAGTAATGCCTAATATAAATTCTAACAGAAATAACTTGTCATACATGAAACAATTTGCCATTTTGTAAAAAACGACAAAAATTATATAAATAAGTATCAAGTAATGTCGCAGACTTAAATAAACTCAATAAAAATATTTTTAGAATTTATATTTCAATAAATAAATTCAATGACAAGACCTCGTTTTCTATCTAGAAACAAGATAACTGTAAATTTTCTTACTTATAAATATATTTGCAACATTTATACAGATATTGATTATGGAAAGGTTAAACGGACTTAGCCCACAAAGACCAAATTTGACATGAGGGACAAAAAACGTCCACTTAATGATTTTGAGCCAAAGTCAAAATACGAAATAAATACAACTTTGAAGTGTACGAAGACTAAAACTGGTTCTTTATTTACCCGATTTGATAATTATACAATAAATTATTCAAGAAAAATCTATACAATTGATATGGTGAAATTCCTTTTTCTTGGTCGATAATTTGAATTGAAGCCAAATTGAGGTTCTAATTTGATGGCACAACGTGTATCAAATTTTATGGAAATAATACGTAGGTTACGTCTTTTTTCCTTTCCACAGTCGATATGTATGTGTATCCCAAAGAGGAGCATATGGGTCCACACAGTGTGAAGATACCCACTCCTAAAGTAAAGTATATGGATCTCCGCAATGTGGAGACGTCTGGACAGATTATTTTTTACGAGAATAGTTTGTCAGACGATTGCGTAGCCCAATGGGCAATCGGTCCTGCATTTTTAGATTTAAAAAATCCGACAGATGGGGAATCAAATCCGCATTCCCCGGATCACTAGGCGCGCACGCTAACAACTATACTACCAGGGAGACCATAGACTGAATATAATTTAATAATAATAAAAAATAGATTTAATGTATTGCGAATAGCTATTTTACCCGCCAAACTTATTTTAAATTAGGTTTTAAACATAACACATTTATGTCCTACTGGTTAAAAAAATTAATTAATAAATACAATCAATGTGGTACATATAATAATAATTTAAATCGTTTTTTATTCAAATATCTTCATAATTAAATCCACAGCGTATTTCGCGATAATTTATCTCAGTTAATTTCGGTTACAGAAATATCGAACAAAAAATATGTTCGAACGTATTGTAATATTCAGGAAATTCACACTGGGTAACCAATTATTATCGAAGATCCCGGAAATGGTCGAATCATTTCCTCCCCGAGCTTGAGTCGGGTTCTCATAATATCAAGATGAATTTAGTATCCACATAATAATAATATATCATTTTCACAATAGTGAACCCTTTTGGTAACCGTCTACCTTCTCTCTACACATCGCTGCCTATTGCGTTTCAACAAGATGAATTTCATTGGCGATTATCAAGAATAGGTTGTTTTTTCTTTAATGTACCAGAATAGAATATAATCCTTCAAAACAGAACTATTTTAAAAATTAACTCTTTACTGCGTGGTGTTTTTTTTTTAATGTTTTTTCTTGTGTTAAAATAGCTTTGTAGTAAATAGTAAAACTAGTAAATATTTGTATAATTTTTTATTTATATGATTCCTAATAAAATCCGAATGTCACAAATATGTAGCAAGGCTATTTATAATTACAAACAAAGTTCACATAAACCATCTAAAGTTTGAAAAATTTACACTAGTTAATTCTTTAATTTATTAAACTATTCAATAAGGTTTATAAATATGTAAGTTATTGTCAAAAATGGTCAGAGAAATAATCCTAAAACTCGCTCTAATTTTTGTTTCAAATCTCTAACTAAAAATCATTTATTTCTCAAAATTTCCAAATTACGTCAGCAAAGTAAGATGCATATGGTAAAATGGCATCCTGAGCATCAAAAAAATTTAGCATAATAGTTTCAAATGTCGCTTTTACCATACAGTAAAGGGTTAACTGATATCTGGTTTTATATATTTAACAAAATAATTTTTAATCTCTTGATCGATCAAGATTTTTTACACAATTTATTGCAACGTCGTTTCAACTAATATAATTTATTCGTGTTCATCATATTCAAAATATAATGTATCGATTTTTTATTAATAAAGAGATATATTTTACCACAAACTGTCCCAGAAACAAAACTAAGATCAATCCAATATAGATTTATGCATATGACATAAAAAAGACAATTTGTCCAAGAACTGATTAAAAATAAATAAATTGTATTAATTAGAAACATACTGAAGTATTTCACCTTCTAACCTCATTTAATAAGCATCGTTATTAATTGATTTCATATTTTACTTAATATTTTTTTTTAATTAATATGGAATCTTTTATGATAAAGAATCAAAAAATCAGTGAATAATCATAAGAACTTTATTGGAACGAATAATAAATAACATCATTTTCAGATTAGTTAATTAGCGTAGAACAAACATTTTGTTGGATTTAAAAACTATTAATAATTATGAATCAACCTTTAATATCTACCTTATTAAAGAATTAAAATGATTTAGATTTTCGGGAAAAAATATTTCATACATTGGAAAAAATACACCTTATTTTTGATACAATATAAAGAAATAAGTGTTTAATGTTTGGCTATTTGGTCGTCTTGTTTATATGTATATTTTGTGTTTAGTGCAATCACTGAAGTAATATTGATTTGCCAATAAAATTACTTTAGGATACGATCAAAAATATAATTCCTTCTCAATCCATGATGATGGATATTTCCTAATGAAAAATCTTCTCAATTCATCGGCTATTATTATGACAAAGACATACGGTAATCCAGGTAACCATAGCAGCCATGGAACTGGCGCAGTATACAAGAAATCATTACAAAACGGCACGTATAATATAACGAAAGATATACCAAGCTCGACGAAAATTCCAATGTTAAGCATATGGTTAGTCATGCCTTGATGCCTGAGAGAAACCCGCCGCGTCTTGCAAATAATCAAGTCAGCAATCTGCACTAAAACTATCGTCGCGTAGTAAGTGGACTGGCATAGAGTCTCCAAGTATTTCCTCTCTTCAAACGACCACTCTTGCCCGAAAGAATCCGGAAAATCGTTGACGAGCGCCGAGTTCCAGGCCTCGCGCGTGAAGATCAGATCCTTCGGGAAAAATCCGTGACAAGCCATGGCCACAAAATACGCGGTCATCGCAGCCATGACTTGTATGACGCCGACTTGGAAATAAGTCAGGCTGATTAAATTGGCTGTGACGAGACGTTCCAGGTATAAATCGCGCGGAGGTTTCTTCATTATATCATACTCGGATCTTTCGTAAACCAAGCTAATCGCTGGCCATAAATCGGTGAGGACATTGATACAAATAATCAACAATGCATGAAGCGGTAATGGTATTCCAATTGTTGCATATAATATAAACGGAACCATTTCAGGGATATTAGACGTCAGAGTAAAAGCGATACATTTTTTTAAATTATCAAATATACGTCTCCCTTCCTCGACGCCTAATATAATAGATGAAAAATCGTCATCAAGCAGTATCATGTCGGCAACTTGTTTAGAGACGTCAGTTCCAGTAATACCCATAGCGATTCCAACGTCAGCTCTCTTTAAAGCTGGTGAATCATTTACGCCATCTCCAGTTACCCCAACAACGTGTCCCACTCTTTGGCATGACTCAACTATCAACAATTTTTGCTGCGGCGTCGTGCGTGCAAATGTTATTTCTTCCACAGATTCAATCACAGAATCTAAATATTCCATTGTCATTGTTCTCAAATCATCCCCAGTAATAACAACTGCGTTATAATTATTCAATATATCGACAGTCTCCATGAAGACTTTTGGATCGATATTTTGCTCGAAAGCCTGATCGTACGGTGTTTTATTTTTAGGAGAAATGATTCCGACTTTTCTTGATATCGCCAATGCAGTAATAGGATGATCTCCGGTCACCATAAAAACTCGTATTCCTGCAGAGCGGCATTTTGCTATAGCTGCTGGAACGGACTCTCGGGGTGGATCAATCAGTGAAATCAATCCTAAAAATCTAAAACCTGCGGTTGGAAAATTTACTTGTTCAGTATCGAAATCAAATCCTTGAGGAAATTCTTCTTCTGGCAGTAAATAATCACAATATCCTAACACTCTTTCACCTTTATGGCCGAGATCCGTGCATAAACCTCTCAAGGTGTTCTTTTCTTTAGTATCCAGTTTTCTATCCACGTTTCTTACAAATATAGTACTACACAAATCAATAATAATTTCCGGAGCACCTTTCATTACTAAGAGATATCTCGTATCGTTTTCAAGAGAATGTATAGAAATTTGATATTTATTTTTCGAATTAAACGGAATTTCGACAACTTTTGGATTAAATGCTCTAATATGAGTGGCAGCATTTTTTACTTCCATATACCTGAGAACTGCTGACTCTGATGCGTCTCCTTTTATTTTTTTTACGTCAATTGTCACTGATGGATCACTTTCAATAAATTCCGCTCTCAGACACAGGCAGCATGCTCGAGCAAATGCGTGAAAATGTTTGTCTTTTGGAGAGATATCATTTTCGTGGCCCACAATTTTCATATTAAAAACCATATGGGAGACTGTCATTCGATTTTGCGTCAATGTTCCAGTTTTATCCGAACAAATACACGACATTGCTCCTAATGTTTCTACGGATTGCAATTTTTTAACTAAACAATTTTTACCCTTTAACTTCTGGGCAGTTACCGTCAGTGCAATTGTTAATGTGACAAGCAAGCCCTCTGGTACATTAGCCACAATAATACCAGTCATATAATAAAAACCAGCAATCCAGTTTTCTTGGATAACACTCACGATGATAAAAAATATAATACCAAGAACAAGCGCCAAGGCACAAAGTATTTTAATAAAATGTTTTATCTCGTGTGCTATTGGAGTCTCCTCTTTTTCAACACCTGTTGTGAGTCCTGCAATTCTTCCAATAACACTTTGTTCTCCTGTTGCCACAACAATTCCTTTCGCAGTACCGTCAGTTATCATGCAAGAAAAAAAAGCCAAATTTTTAGTCTCGAGTGGATTTTCACTCGTGTAAAAAGTATTTCTTGATTGTGGTTCAGTTTCTCCTGTAATAGATGACATATCTATTCTGAAGTTATTGACATGCAGTAAACGAACATCAGCCGGTACCATATCACCAGATTTCATCTCCACAATATCACCAACTACCAAGCCTTCACTTTTTATCACTCTAGCTACACCTTCTCTTATCACAGTAGCATTGAGGGGAATCAGATCTTCAAATCCTTTCATCACAAGCACGTTTTTAGCTTCTTGGAAAAACGCAAACAAGCCAGTGAATAGTATAACTGAAATAATAATGCTGCCCAAATATAAATTTTCATATGAAAAATGAATTGAATCTTCAAGATATTGGATAAAATGTATTCCGATTGATAATATTGACCCAATCCAAAGCATCGAAGGGAACCATCCGAACAAATTATTTGCAAATATTTTGAGAAATGTCAAGTCTTGAACCTTTTTTAAAGAATTTGGTCCATCTGTCTGGAGTCTTTCAATAGCTACAGCTTCTGTCAACCCTCGTTTTAAGTCTGTATCGAAAATTTTCCCCAACTGATCGGTGGACAAGAAATGTGCAGCTATGTTCGTTTCCTGGTTTGGTAATTTCAATTCCACAGAACTTCTTTTTGACTGTAGCATATGTGACGTACTTATTCTGCTTTGTTCACGCTTTGAAAAACCACATATCGATAAAGAAAAGTTTATTTCACGCGGCGTACGTAGAAGTTTTGCCTTTCTTGGCATTTTAATATTTGTTTCTATCAAATATTTGCACTAAATTAAACAACCAATACTAGATTGACAGAAAGGAAATATTTATTATTTGAATTTACAAACAAAATATTTTTATTTTGAAAATAGAACAAAATTATTTTTTCAAACAATGTGGCCATAAAATAAAAACTTTACACTAAAATAATTTAAATTACTTTCGCACCATGTCGGTTTTCTTTGAAAGTGGAGCATATAGATATTAACCGTATGAAGATGAAAACAAGTATATGGATCTCCGCATTGTACAGACTTATTTTGTCAAATATTTTGCATAAATTGGTAATCACCCAGCTATTGAGCGTTTATTTGTGTATTTTTGGATTTAAAACTCGTCCAACTGCGGAATTTAAACCCGCGAACACCGTTTTCGAAGCGTGCACGTTGATCTCTCAGCCACTGGGCTATACCATACCATACTAATATCTCACACTGTATATCTAAAATATATCATTTTCAATATATTTTTATGTATTGTTAATTTTTTTTTTAAGAAATCAAAATTGTGTTTTATATTATTATATATTTTTCTATATTAAATATCCAACTCTACACCCGTGAGCATAAGTACGGTGGTGAATTCATTTCCGATGTCAAATGCAGACTAGTTCTGCTTATTCATGCCGATTTTTTCCACTCCATTCATATATCACTCATCACTCGAAGCAATACCTCATATACCAAATAGAAAAATAATACAAGAGGCTATATAAAAACTCTGTAGTTAATTTCATTTAATCATATTCCGCCGTTTTTCTAAATGTTATTGTGGAGTTTATTGATTTCTGTAATGTAAAGATTAATATTTACACATTGATTACTTGATTTCTGACCAATCCTTCAGATTATAAAATATCGTTGATGAAAAAGCAATACCCTGTACACCACACAGCATTGTAACATAAATAATGTATGGAATACATGAGCTTTGACATCAGCGATATCGAACGTTTGCTGCCAAAATATTACATCTCAAAATTTTATTAAAACCTTTTTAACGCTATTTATTAGCAAATACTAGTTCTTGAATTCAATTTAATTTGTTCACAAACACCCTAAGTTTAAAAAATTAGTGAAAGCATAATTTCTACAATTGTATTTTACTCGTAATGTTGACAATATATATACAGTCGCCTGCAGTCCGGGGAGTGTCAGTCCAAGGAGAAGGGATTAAAGCAGCATGCGAGGTTAGAGTGCTACTTAACACGAGTCTGTCGATCAGACCGACAGTACACAACTGCTACCGTTGACTGTATAATGTGTGACCTGCCTCGATCCTAATCAGCGCATTGGACTGACACTCCGCGGACTGCAGGCAGACTGTAGGTGTATGGCCACCATATTTAAGTCGTAAGTCCACAGTTTTAAGCACACATACACAATAAGAATAAACATTCTATGTTTCGATTAGAAAATGATTCCTGTTTTACTAAGTAGGAGAAATTCCACTACGATGCCAGAATATTATACTCACTGTGTATTCGTTCTCAGACAAATTGTACAAAATGCTTTAACGCTTAGACTTTACGAGGGACACATTTGTTTTGCTTTACGTCTAAGCAGGTTTATCATTTAATCACATAAAAAGGTTTTCCATGAGAAAACTGGCATAACGAAAGTTCTTATAGATTTTCCGTTAGATGTTCAATGTACTAGTAGGCCTGTAAGACGTATTATACAATATACTCTTAGAAAGAGAAGTCAACCGATAAAATATTCCACTAAATGTGCCCTTCATTTGTACGCCCTGTCCTTACGCCTGGTCTTCATTAGGCATATCCCGGAGCTCTGATATCGAGAAGCGATTTACTTTATTCTACGGAAATGTCCCGAAAGTAAATATGATTCACCCAAGACTGCCAAGCACTCAATTTGTATTTTTGTGTGTGAAACAACTCATAAACACAGTTTGATCAAAACAAAATGATGGCTTAATCTTCAAACCACCCAACTCCATTTCTGAAAAATTCGGAGGGTAATTTTTTATTTTGAATGTTTATGTTACTGCTTAAGGTTGCCTAGGTTATGCGGGTGTATTAATAAGCAAGTTAATAATTAGCTTATGTCAGTATGTTAAATTTCATACCTAGACTATGAGACAGAAAATACATGTGTATGTCTGTCCATCACTAAACAACTCGTAAACCGTGTAAAGTAACTACGTCAAATATTCATATATTATTCTGGTTGCCATTATAATTCTACTGTTTTACTTTTAACTTTTAAAATTGTCACTGGTGATCAACAAGAAACTGATATGAAAGCTTGTAAAAAGTGTATGTAACCAAATATTGAAATAGGCTTTTAATAACGGGATGAATAAAATTAATTTAAATAAAGAATTGTTTTG
>JAGVSQ010008182.1:0-14620 GCA_022683975.1 Rhyacophila evoluta
AATTATAATGGTAAGGTATGTGATATTTTGTAAGTTATATGAGACAAAACAAATAATAAATAAATTTATGTGTGATGTGCCAGTAAAAGATGGTAACACTTCGTACGAATCATAATAATATTGTCTTTGGCTCAAGTACTATACAACAAAAAAAATATATATAGGTTAGCAGTGACACTGACAGGTTACCACCAGCCATTAACCAAACAGTAATAGTCGGCCGCGTTGCTCGTATTTTATTCGGCTGAAAAATTGTTAGATTAACAATTTTTAAACATGTCCAATGCACAGCCACATATAGATCGTGAATTGGATCTCAGTAATGCTGGTAGAGGGGTATGGCTAGTCAAAGTTCCTAAATATATTGCAAATAAATGGGAAAAGGCTCCCGGAAATATTGAGGTTGGTAAATTGAAAATATCCAAAAATGCAGGCCAAAAAGCTCAGGTAGCATTAACGCTTTCTGAAGCAGTACTATGCTTGAAAGAACCAGGCGAAGAAAATATTCCCAAAGATCACAGATTGGACGTGTCGACAGTTACTCGACAAACTCTTGGCGTCTTTTCTCATATAGCACGTAAGTGCTATTATACTAAATAAATCTAAATATTTAATTTCAGCAAATATTCAAAAGATTATAATATGATTTTGTCACATTTTTATATGGACTTGTCATCATAGTATATGTCTTTATAGTCAAATTCGACTTGGGCAAATGATATATTTCGTAATTTAATAAGCATACGATGAAGTAGTTATCGCACTAAATGTACGGTCAATTCAAGTAACATCAAAACTTTCAGTTAGCTGATAATACTGGCATGCTAAGTAAAAACACAATATCGTGTATGTAAATATACTCAACTAATTGAATTTTTCTTATTCTCTCTAGCTTCAACAGCGGATTTGGTTGTCCCTGAATCTGAGGTGATGTTTATGGAAGGACGTATTGTACAAAAATTAGAATGCCGACCCTATGCTGATACTTGTTACATGCAATTAAAGAAAGAATCAATCCGTAAAGCGTCGGTGCCGGTTCGAAAAGTGCAGCAATTAGATAGAATTGTTCAGACATTCAAACCCCGCTCAAATCACAAATTCAACGTAAGCACTTACTTTAATTAACATTAAACCCCCTAAATTTATTTTTAATTTTGCTTTAATTTAATCTGATATCTGTTCACTTTCCAATTCAGCTTGTCATTTCACTTGCTATTAAACTAAAATATCTTATATAATATTGAAATTGAGATAATCAAGGGATTTACCTTATTATTTCTTACAGTCAAATAATATTGATATATGATGGTTAACTCAAGTGTTTATTTTATATCATTGTTTTTGCAGATTGAGTATCAAGAACGTAAAAAGGCTGAAGGCAAGAAAGCACGAGATGATAAGGAAGCTGTCCACAATATGCTTTACTCTGCATTTGAAAAACATCAGTATTATAATATCAAAGATTTGCAAAAGGTCAATAGTACTATTTATTTAAGTGTTGTAAATATCTATGTTGTGTATTTTCCTATATCAGCAACTAAACTAAAGTTTAATGTGCAAAAATATGCTCTACCATAGCACCAAGACAGATCTCAATGACGCATGTCAAATTATTAAACAAAAAAGTTGATTATAGGTAGAAGGAACTTTAAATATAAAAAGAAATAAATATTAAATTTGCTGATTTATAGAGTATGCAACAATGTATTTGGAAATAGTAAAGATCGTCTTTTAAAGGGAATTAATCAGTGATAAATACTATTATATATACTCGTAGTGCACATTGATATCAATTTGGTAACTTTGATAGCTATATGGAGAATTTTATTAATATACATTAGTAACTTGTAAAAGAAGTTTGTTAATATTTTCAATATTTTTGTTTTTTCAGATTACTCACCAACCCATCGTATATCTAAAAGAGATTCTCAAAGAAGTTTGTAACTATAATCTTAAAAATCCCCATAAAAATATGTGGGAACTTAAACCCGAATACCGCCATTATAAGCAGGATACTCCTGAAGAGACCAAAAAGGAAAAATCTTCAGATAGTGAATAAAATATTGAACTGTATTTGTTATTACATGTATCAGTTTGTACTGTTTCGATTTAATTTTACATGTGGGCCATATAACAATTAAGAGTATATTGTACCGTTGAACATTTTTCAATACATTTTAACATATTTTTAAACTGGTTGTTTTTCTCTTACTGCAGTGGTGGCCAACCCATGGCATATTGCATAATTATAAATGGCGCATTGAGGAGAGGTTATTAGCAGATTTTGGAAATAGAAAAGTGCTGTTTATAATTTTTTAGAATGAAAAATCCGACTATCAAATCAAAGAAACCTATTATTTGAAAACAACTGGCTATTTGGTTTGGTATTTTTAGTCGATGTTACCATCTTTAAATGTTTAGTTTAAAAACTACCAGGCAAAAATAAATTATTTCTTAGCTTTAGTAGATAACATCAATTCATTCAAAATGTAATTAAAACTGGTTGAAGGTAGAAAACATACTCGAGCTCTATGGCGCATCTGAACTTATATATAAAAAAAATTGTGCGCATGGTACGTAAAAGGTTGACCACGCTCTGTTACTGTATTTTTACTGTAAATACTATGGCAGGCTATTTATACTATAGTGCAGTGCTCATTTCGCATACTAATCACATGTGTTGCAGATGAGTGAATCTCATTTACAGGATTTTTTGCAATTAAAAGAGAAGGGTGCTTAGAAGAACCAAACTTAGCTACCTTGTACACCTGTAAAGAGAAGACATCCTAGTGTCTAAAGTAATTGACGAAGCATTCTACAGATATCATATGATATGTATATAAATGTGCAAGTAGAGAAAGACAAATGGATCAGATGATGAAGTAAATAATACTAAAAGAATAATGAATAATATTTATTTGAGTCAAGTATGAGCAGGACACGTGAATTGTGTAAAAAAGTAATTTATAAATTTATCTTACACATTAAAATTATTTCATTATAATATATTGTATTTGGCAATAATTGCAGTCTCTTCTCAAAAAAAACGTGGCTGTTAATTTTGGTTAAGATATCAGAAGGCTGTTTCAGTAGATATCCTAAAAATCAAATCTTTATCTGTGAACACACTTACAATAAAGTGTTAGCACCTTCCTCTAATATCAGATTAATAGAATCTGTAAAGCAAAGCTCGTTAAAAGAAGCATCAAAACGTATACATCCATTAATATTTAGAGTCATCTTGAATATCCTAGTCAATTGGGTTAATATAATAGACATTTTAATATTTGTTTTTTCTTCATAACAAAATCATCGTGGTATCAAATGAACATTCATGAAGTTGAATAAATTAAAAGAATTTCAGCATTTCGTAATCCAAGTCAGGCTTAAGTCATGACATCATATTTTGCCTTTTTGATTTGATTGGCAAGGCAGCATGATAAGATAATTCCAATCAGAGGAAACAATGAAATACCAGCAGCCACACCCAGCACCCAATTTAAGTTCTTTTCAAAAAATGAAGTGATGATTGCGTAGCAGCCCTGTAAGGAAAATTCAAGAGTTAAACCTAAAATCATTCAGCAACAACTCAGGCTGCATTTGTCTCTTACATTCTTTGCATTACAATAATATGTTAAAAAAAGTATACACCTTATTTTTCTAGCAAACCAATTACCAGATTTTGTTTAGATAATCTGCCTTCTATTTTATAATGATATATAAATCAACAGTTTTAAAAAAAAGATTATACCATATTCGCTCCCAAAGTGGAGCATATAGATCTACACAGTGTGAAGATATCCACTCCAAAAGTGGAGTATGTTATGGATCTCCGCAATGTGAAACCGGCTTGACGAATTATTTTTAGAACTAGAATTGTTTGTCAGACAATTGCAAAAACCAATGGGCATCTAATCTAGTCTTGTATTTTTGGGTTTTAAAATTCCAACATGTGGGAATCGAACCCGGATTGCTAGGGGCGCTCGCCAACCTCTACACCAGGGTTTCCCAAACTTTTTCTGCAATGGAACACTTCGTAAACTGGAAATTTCAATGGAACATTTAGCTTATTTTTTAGATTGGGTAATTCTTACTAGTAACAAGATCTTTAAACGTGTCCCAGTGTATAAAACCTATCCAAATTGTTGCGGAACACCTTTTCAGGTACAGTGGAACAGTAGTGTTCCACGGAACATAGTTTGGGAAACTCTGCTCTACACTACCAGGCAGAAATGATAATTAAAAAGAAGCTCTCCATTATTAGCAATATTATGAAAACAAAAGCTGTATTTTTTTTTTACTTTACCTGTGTATAAATGTCGCCAATATTTGCTGTAATGCAGGTAGCCTGAATTTTACAACAAGATATGGGCACAGGACGAGCTGGGACAAGTTGCAACCAATCTGTGTAATTATGAATTCCACAACAATGTAACTAAAAATAAAAAAAATGGACGTGAATTATAATAACTCAGAATATTACAATAATTAACATAATGGTAAGAAGTTGTCTTAAAAATAACTATTATTATTATTATTTATATCAAATCTATATCAGTAAGTAGTCAGCAACACATATAGTTTGAATCTCAAAGGCTTAATGTTTTATTTTTGGTATTGTGCAGATGGAGATTCACTGATAATGTATCTGCACAACATTCAGTCTGTGCATCTTGAAGTGATTGTAGTGAAAATACTATATATATATAAAGTGATAGAATAAATAATATCTTATTGATAATCTGTGGGAAATTTATAAATAAAATTAATCTAATTCAGTGACAATAAACCTATATCGGCCAACATTTAGCATATTGTGTATTAGAATTATTCAAAAGATATTTGACTCAATATAATTCTCATGTTATAATTTTCTTACCTATATTTGAGATCTATTGAACTCAATGTTGCTGATCTATATGAGTGTATTCGAGCTGTTATAGTGAAAAAGACTAAGAGTAACATAAGTAATTCCCAAGTCTGGCATTAATCAGTATTTAAAATTTGTGCTCATTATTTTCACAACCAAATTATCGTTTCCTGAGATTGCTACAGTGTTTAGTTTATTATTATACAACAGTCTTATCAATATGGATTTAATAACTGAAAAATTTTAATTAATTTTTACAAACACTGATTAGGATGCAAACATATACTTACAGTTGACTGCATCAAATCAAAATCAGCACTCTTATCGCTGCTTCCTGTGTGATAATTAATGAAACTTTGGTTTAACCCACGATCGAATCCTTCAGAGATTTTATGCTTATATGCATGGATCGAAGCCTCGACGCCCAATTCTAATACAAATATCACAGCAAGGAATCCACCATACTGTAAATACCAAAGAACACTCAGATATAACAATATTTTTTACAAATTTTCGATCTCGTACTCAGAAATTTAGAATATAGACGTAAGCATGACCACATCTTATCATTTTTTTTTTATGACAGATGTTTATTAGTCAATTGTTCAAGTCACTTGGTAATGAGGAATGCCTCGGATTTAAAACTTGTGATTCCTGATATAAAATAACTGAGAATACTATTCACGAAATCATAACCATCATATGTATATTGGACTGGTTTGATGGACTATTTACTAAGATTGGTTGTAAGCTGTTCAGTAAATTAATTAAATAAAAATATCAATGCGTGAATTCAATAAATGTTGGATCGAAGTAAAATATTTTATATACACAGATTCCACCCATAAAAAAAAGTAATAGAAAATATTAGAATATATTCTAATTAAGTCTTAATCAATATATATTTCTAATACTAAGATAAAAGCATTTGTATCACAATAATAACTCACCAAATAAAGAAGAACAGGTTGACCCTTTACGGTACAAGTGCAGGCCAACGAACAAATAAATACAATTAGTACACCAATCCCAATCAAAACATATGGTATCGTTTCAGAAAGCTCCGTTGATAATTCTAAATATTTATACATTTCGACTTCAGCCCAAAGACCCATTGACAGCAAAAGCATTCCAGAAACCTGGAAAAATAATAAAACTGAATATTTGAATCTAATAATAATAAGATAATTAGCATATGGATATTTACCCATTCAAATTTGGGTTTCAGCGATGTCTATCTTATAGTTATAAAAATGTACTTATATACGAACTATCTCACTATATTGACGAACTTACCCAGAAAACTAAATTAAATATCATTAATAATGATTTCATGCAGGCTATTGCTGCTACATTTTTAAATTGATTTCCCATTTTTCGTCGTTGAAAAAACTGCAATATGTATTTTTAAAAAGCAGCAGTAATAGAATTTTTGATTCTTCAATTATAAAAACAATTCATATAATATCATCCACAAAGTCTGTGACATAAAGCAAATTAGCAAAATTAAGGGTGCAACTACGGCCACTGCTCGTGCGCGCCTATTTTCATACATCTATCCTTCTCTCATGCTGACACCTCCGCTTTAACCAGTGCTGCCAGTAGTTAAATGAAAATGTCGCTGTTAGTCTTGTAAAATTTCCATAGAAACCCGTTGCTACCAGTTGATTCTACTACCTACCTTAAGCTTAAAGACAAAAAGTAGAAATAAATGTTAAGTAAAAAAAATGCTAAAAGACGTACAATAGAAAAAATTGAAACACCGCTTTATATCCAATATTTTCAAAAAATAATATTGATTCCACTCAAATCCACTACGTTATTTTGTCGCCGCCGCCGCAAAGTAGCCAAAATTTCGTTGTCTTTGGCAGCATTGGTTTAGAGCGGTAAAATTAAATGTTTGAATCGCATAATTATTATCTTCTATAAGTGCACTTTTTGTCAAATTTGAACCAAATATGAGGTTTTATTTTAGAGTATATTTAAAATCATAATCAAATATCGATAAGTTCCCAATGGCAATAAAACCCTATAAAAAGTGGATTTGAAAATCACGAATCAGTATGATCGTAATTGCTCCTTAAATATAATAAAGCAAACATTTCATTTTACTCTAAACATCCGTAATTCAATAACGAAATCAATAATTTCCTAGATTTTTATCTATATTTAAAAAAATGTATGAATAAGGGAAAAAAAAATTGCCAATATTTAACCAAAGTGCACTTATGGCACATAAAAACTATACGATTTATTCATTGTAGCGGTATGTATGCGCTGCGTTTTTCATTATTTTAACCACTTTTGAAATTAGGGTTTAAATATAAATTTAAAGTTAATAAAATAATGTTAATGTATAAAATATACAATTATGTAAATTTGAAAATATATAGTTTTGATGAAAATATAATTCTCATAAATAAATTATCGGATTAAATATTATTATTATACGATATTCAAATGCTTATGTAAATTTCTCTTTTAGCATTCTCATCTTTTGAATTGTTAAAGCAAGCTCAGTGAGCTCACATCTTCAAAGAAAGTTTATTCAAAGATCTGGGCTTTGTCCTTTCAAGGTTTTCCCCCATTTAATATTTTGCACAAGAGAAGCTTGTACTCTGTAACATAATCCATCTTCATCTGGCCGTAGATTTTAAAGCTATCTGATTTCCCTTTTAGAGCTATCAGACATTCTTCCAACTCAGACTGAAGATCAAGAGTCATTTCGTTATTGCTGGTGGCTGTATTCACTGTCAAGAATATTATCTGAAAAAGAACATGGAGGGGGAGGAGGATCAGGGCATATGCTCCTTCACTTGCGATTTTTTCATTGACACACGAGATATTTAATTTCATAGATCAAAGAGTTGACTCAAGGTGAATTTACATACCTAATATCCCTAAGAAAGTCATGGAAGCCATGGAAATGGTCATAGTGCAAGATGAAACAAACAGTTCATCACCATGCTATAGATCGCTCTCTTTCTCACTTTGGAAACTTTGGACTCCTGAAGTTGAATATAGAATGCAACGTTTCTATCACAATGTTCGCCTTTTATTGTGTCTCCTTAAGTTAAGTCCTCCGGGATAATCTACTGTCAAGAAGTACACCTCAATACTTGATAATGGGCTTGGATTGATTAATAAATTAATAGCTTGTAAAAAAAAATTGTGTTCAAATTTGTGTTATAATACTTGAATATATACTTTGCATTCTTAAGTAACCTCAGAGAATTATTTAAAATTTAGGCTGTCTGTCCCAACAAAATGCTAAATATAGATCTACTTATTGAGTGTTCATATAACTGTTTCTGCTACTGCAGATTTTTTTTGGATAGGAACATCCTTAAAAATATGCATTATACTTAAGTATGGAAAAGAATGTGCCTGCTCAACAGTTTATGTACAGTATTACTTACATTTTTAATAAGGTAAGGAAATTCAGTTATTTTCCTATTCTCCATTATCATATAATCTTATTGCAGAAATTAATTTATTTTCACGGACAATGTTTTTATATAAATAGTTTATTGTTACATATCTCAAAGGAGAGTGAAGGTTTGGGACAAGGGTGTTTTCAAATGTAAAAGACATTTTTTTTTAATATATGATTTCTTTAACTTAAAGAATACAATTGATAAATTTTTATTCTATTATACAATATTAAAGCCAATAAGTGAAAGCATTTTCGAAGAATTCAAAGCAGCGATTGAATTCTATTTATTAAGCTAACTAATGATTGAGTAATTAGAATATAGATTTATCATGATGTCTCCTTATTCATAACATGTGTGTAAACAATAATTAATTGAATTAACAACACAGAAGACAGTGAAGCATATTTTATACAAGGGCGTGATATAAAGCCAGTGATATCGAACAGTCATCATATTTAAGACGACCAAGTGATAAATTAAATGTACGCAAAGGACAAAAGTACACACACAATGCCCAGGTATAACAGATTTATTCAATCGATATTAATAATAACAGTAACAATATTATAATATAAACACACATCTACTATCGACACACATATTAATTTTAATAATAAATGCATAAGAAAATAGTTCAATTTGTACCTATGCCACATACAGTTTTCATAAGTCTCAATATTTGAGTACAAATTATTCATAAGTACGTATTATTGTGAGTTCATGATTTTGACTATATTAAAGTTTCATGGTATACTCTCAATTATGAAAGATATTCAGTGTAGTAAATTTTAATATTAATTAGTCCAAATTATTTTTAAATTGAATAAATAGAAATAGTTTGTGTTAAAAAAAAAATAAACAAGTTAAAAATAATGCGTGATACTAATTTTAAAAACCCTGCCTCCAATCAACCTTTTGGGTGTGTGTAATATGCATAAATACTAGAAAATGCTTTATATTAAAATTTGCTTGTTACATTGATATAGTCCGCATATAGATAATCGAAAATATACTAAAATACATGATAATATATCGTGGTCAACAGCGTGAAATATAATGCTTCAATATAGAGTTGCATTATACAATATGTAAATGATTTATTTTTAGCAGACATAGTGACACTACTGTTTATAATTTTACGCAGCTATTAAGTGCCGCTAAATTTTCAACAACAGTAAAAACCCAATGAACAAAAATGAGAATTTGTAAAATAAACAAAAAACACTGAGTACTTACTGATAAAATCATTGAATAATCAAATATGTTTTTGTATATAATATCATAACTAACCATCATTCTATAAGAATACTAATGAATAATAGTATCGAGTTTTTACTGCATAAATAATAATTTTAATGTAGGTATATAAATATATATTTTTTTAAGGAACTTTGTTCTCCGGAGAAATCAATCATACTAAAAATATATACTTGGTATTTTTTCAAATCAGAGATTACTGTGTATTTCACAGTAATTTTAATGACATTTATTATTCTAACATTGCAAAAATTTTTCCTCAAAATAAATTTTTAAGGTCCTAAGTCAAAAACTAATATTTATTCTTTTAGTTTAGCTTTCTAATAAAAATATTCTATATTATAATACAAAATGTACATAAATTACAATAAAAGCAATTTATTATGTATACTTAAAAAATAATCAGCCAACCCAATTTATATATCGCTGAATGATAACGTCTGCTTATTTTTATAAATATTTATTTTGATAACAGTCCATAAAAAATAATAGATTTAAAAACTAGTACTCAAATGTTTATTAATTTTTTTTTCATTGCAATACATACTATTTAAATATATTATAATATTTTCATATTATGACTTAATTATAATAAAACTGTATAATGTGTTTCACATACGATTTAATCAATTTCTCTTTAAGAGATTATTATTTAAGAAAGTCGTCACACAATTCATATATAATATAAGTGACCGCTAGATAATAATTATTACTCATGATGTAATTATAGAGGATGTCCACAAAAAATACATGTGAAGACTATTACTGAATGTATTTTATATGTTGTTTGAATTTTTTTATTTTATTACACGGTATTCAAATATTTATCAAATAGTTTAAAAGCTTTGAAAGAAAATCTTATCAGATAATCATGTTTATGATGGTATGAAAAATACAGAAAATAATATCATTTAAATAATAAGTTTGTCTCTTCTTTCGACTGGTAGGGTTCCGCCATCCTGGTAGACTGACGGATACCATCCATAGGATGTACTCGGCAAAACTTAAGGATATATATTTGCAAGATGGCTGACGCGTGACAGATTTCTGGAGACGAAATGTGGCAGCCATATGTTCCATATAGGGAGCGGATATAGGAGAAGAAGAAGAATAATTCTCTCATTGTCATGATTCATATACTTCATATTCATATTGTGATCACGAATGTGAATAACATATTAAGTATATTGCTGATGCTGTCATACTATTTGCAAAGCAACTCATTACGCAGTGACTTAAAAATAAAGGGCAGGAAGGCCGATATGATATGCAACCATACGTGTCACAATTCAAATCGGCCCTGATTAGAGAGGGTCAATGGCTTCGAATATATTTAGGTTCACATTTCAGAGGATTGCAAAAAGCTTGCGATAGCTGGGACCATACCATGTTCAACTCAAAACAGGCTGCCTGGGTGCAAGTCATTTGGCGCATATATTCAGCCAGTGCTGTTATATGGTAGATCCTGGAAGATCGTTGAGTAGTATCCATAGGATGTACTTACTGTTGGAATTATTAAGGAATTGCAAAGCGACTGCAATGTAACTATACAAATTGACTAAAATTCATTTATTTACCATTTCAGATCGATTCTTTATTTGATTTTATAAAGTGGTTCATTCTGATAACTAGAATTAAAACTGTATTGAAAAATGAATATTCAAACACAAACATATTAACTGGTAGTACCTAAGAAAGTTCTATAGATTTGTTGAGGTAACAAATCAGTATGGTTGTGTTATACTACAGCTTGCCAATTTTAAAAGATGTCTTCATTTTAAAATTTTATATATATTTTTAATTATTGCATGTTTTAACCATACAGTGAATATATAGCGAAAATTTTACTATCTATGTTGATTGAAAACCATTAATAGCTGAAATGATCAACAAACTTTGCCATGTTTTATCTACATCTTACTCTATTACTGAAGAAGTAGTATTGGATAATATATTGAAATGTAAACTTCTTAATGAATCCTTTTAACAAAATCTAAATATAGATTAATTACTTTAATGAAATGTTTATACACATAACATAGATATTTATTTCCCGGCTCTCCCATGATTGCAAAAACATTTTAGTTATACAATCAAATAAAAGCAGTTGGTAGTAGCGATTATATTTTTTTTCTAAACTTTGAACATGAGAGATAAATGGCATGTACCTGAAATCGTGATTTAAAAGTATTTGATGTTGAGAGTTAATATTTATACAAGTATATATTTATTACGTATTATTTGACAGCTTAAAACAATAATTGTTAGCAGATCTGTATAAATGTCTATAATTCGCTTTGAGTCATTTAGTAAGTAGCGAAGTTAATGACGATAAACGAGGTTGTATGTTGTAAGATTTCTTTAATTCCATCGGAGTTGGCAGCTCATCGTTTAGCTCTCCTCCTTTGAATGTTAATTCTTTTGCGCCACTAAAACATATTGTAAAAAGTTATTAGTCTTCAATGAGCATGAAGTTATGTTAGTTAAGTTTATATCCGTGTTGATTTTAAAACTCAAGCAATAGCCAGAGCCGTGTCGTGCTATGAAGCAGAGATGCGGCTGCATCAAGTGGCATCATGTAAGGTTCAGCATAAGTGGAAAGATCAGTACAAATGCCACAAACACACCAATTACATGGGGATGCAAAATATTATCGTGAGGCAGCGAATTCAGAATGTATGCAGCCTACTAGGAACGAAAGTAAAAATTCTGAACAAAAAATGTACAAAAAAAGAAAAGAGAACCCAGAATCTTTGGGAGGACATGAAAATATTTTCTGAGTGCAAGAGGGGCGGTATTTTAAACACTTGCATCACACTGAGAAAATTCTCCAGTGGCCCTGGCAATAACAATGTGATTTTTTGAATTCTGTTTGATGAACTAATATGATTGTAATGACAGATCATTGATGATATATGTATGTATTTCAGAACTGTAAAAGGCAGGAATATATAAAAGAAATAGTTACAATAACATTATATGTCTTCATGAATCTGGCTAGACTTTATGCAATTGGAATGCTATATTTATTTCTACATTGAGTAATAACTACAGGTTAGTATAAGCGTTAATCTACTATATCACATGATTGTATAAAGAACAACTACAGTTCCAGAATACATCTTTGCTAATTTCAACATTTCAATCTAAATTAAATCTTATTATAAGAGGGTCTTAATACATTCAACTGTTTCCTCTGCAATGTGTTACTTTTGAGCTATTGTTGCTATTATGAGTGAAGGATATTAAAATAAAAAACTCAGCGTAAAAATGAGACCTTATATTATTACTTTTTACATGCATATATATTAAATTTACGCAACTTATAATTATATTAAAATATAATGGATATTTCTCAGTGAAACAATGGAGAACAAACAAATTCAATAAATGTATACACTTAAACCCCTTGCACTCGAAGTGTCCAGTCCATATATACTTGGCAGCATTTGCGTATTAAGGGTTGAATGTATATTTGTATGGACATGTGTTCCAAAAATGGATCATATTGATCTCCACAGTGTAAAGATTGATTATTTAATATTTTTTTTCAGGAGAGTTAGTCGTCAGTTAATTCTTCAAACCATTAGGCAGTTCTACATTTTTAAATTTAAGAAAAAAATGTGCAGTCAAAGGATTCAAACTCACGACGAGATGTAAATGTATTTGTAAGCACCGTTAGTTTGTTTACAACTACATTACTTCCTCAATCTAAAATTGAGTTTTTGTTTTAAAAGAATCAAGATTTTCTCCATTTACTAAGCAATAAACATCTGTGCAATTTTTTTTTCGATTTTTATTTTCGGCTTCCCGTTATATAACATTATACTATGCATGGTTTTAGTGTTATTGAGTTTACAAAAAATTCACACTCATAACAATAGTATAAAGTTTCTTAGAATACATACTGCAACCAAACCGAATAACCACAACTTACAACAATTTAAATCTAGAAAAAGTAAGGGTCAGCCAAGTAGAATGTGCAATTTCTTCAGATGAATTAACAAAAATTTTAAATTTAAACATAAGAGGCAATTTTCTTAGATGGCATAATGTTTACATAAATAATTATTATCTCTAAGTAAAGTAGATATAATAGATAAATCACAATTTCTGATTTAAGATATAGCATTGTATGTAAACTCATGGTATATAATAGATTTTTTTATTAATATTGATAATCGGCAACCAATTTATTCAAGGCATGTGTTGCTTAAGCTTTTTTATGAGATAACAGTAATATGATGCATAATAGACGTAAAAAATAAGAATTGTTAGCCATTATAGAATGACAGTTAACATGGTATTCTTTTGTGGAGCGCAATTTTCAATCACATATCTATTCACATTATTATACAAGTTTCCTTATATTATTATTACGGAATCCAGAGTAAGATCCAAAAGGTTTGAATGAATGGCTACTGACTAATGGTCAAAGATATGAAAATTATTTAGTAAGGTAACTCCATACTCTGTGTCTTATAACAGAAATGATGATTTACTATCAAGTTTAAATTAAAAATTGTGAAAAAAGTACCCTTCTACTATTATTGAACAATTTATAGATCTAGCTATATATTTTAGAACTACCCAAAGAGTATTTGAAAAAAGTGCATTCATCTAATAGATTTTGGTAAAATTTTGTCATATTAGTATAAATGAGTCCCCAAAAGTATTGGTTATTAGGGGAAACTTAAAGAAATAGGCACTTTAATAAAAATGTGGACCTTTATCAAATTAATTTGTCCTTACATATATTGCTGCAGTTCCCGAAGTATGCATGTCCCAATAAATAGAAAATGGAATATATGTTATTTAATTTGTATGGCAATAAATATTGATTTTAGCAAGTGTAAGTGAGATATTGCGAGATGTATTTTATAAAATACTAAACTAAACTAAATCAAACCCAATCATTTTGAATAAATATACTTCTATATCAGATATAATTATTGTAAGCAGAAAGCTGGTAACCACTCAACTGCGCACATGAAAAATGCCCACATGACAAGTGCTCACATGACAAGTGCACACATAGACAACTGCACGCATGATA
>JAGVSQ010008183.1:0-14620 GCA_022683975.1 Rhyacophila evoluta
TTTAGAATTTAAAATCAATTTCCATCAAGCACAATCAGTCGAAAATATTAATTAAAACAATATTTGTCTGCAATATTTTAGAAATATTTATCTTGCTTTAAATACTATATAGTTTTCTGTCAAAATATTTGCTGACTGAAATGTGTACCTTAGTGTGCAATATATAACTTTATCTTTATAACTATAACTGTTGTTTCAATTGAGAAATTAAAAAAAAACAAAAAACAGTGTTACCACATAGTTCTGTTAAAATCGGGTTTCCGATCAATGCTTTTAATACAATCCATAGTATAGTCGAAATCGAAATCATGACTATTTAAGATGAATTCTTTTACTTGAAAAATTGAGCCGTATTTATTTTTCTCGGAATCTAAACACGTGGAATCGATGGAATTAATAAAACTAATTGCGTGAATAAATTGTAAACAAAAACTATATGCCATATTTATTCTTGATATTATTTTATCAGAATGATACCTTCAGGGTTAAGGATAGATTCGCTATACTCTTTAATAGCATACTAATAAATCGTGCCTCACTTCTTTGTCGATGATATAATATGAATATTTTAATTGTCATCCAAATTGTTAATGTGCACGCGGCAATGAATTATAATTTCTGCTGATTCTATATTTGACTACAGACCTCTCGTTAAACCACCGCGAGACGATCGATTACTCAATTATATGAATCTCTATATTCCCGGCACGTCGTAAGAATTCCATCGTTATTTTAATAATATTATGTCACAAACGTATCAATTTTTTATGGTACAGATTTCGATGGAAATTTATTACATGTAATTTACATACACGTAAATAAAACAGCAATAATTTATTGATTACTCTTTATCTTTCATTCGCTAATATAGCTCGTTTCGTGGCAAATGGATCCTTAACCACCTCCTCCGAAAGAAAACTCCGAGTTTTATATTTCTGTCAATTTGTTTGACAGTACTTTCCAGTTTATTAATTACAATAAAATGTCTCGCAATGAACAACTTTTAGTCATATATCTAAAAGAAACATTTGGAAAGGTTAAATAATGCTTTCTTAATGTGTTGTACTAACCGATAATGAGCAAAACTGTGACGGAATACGCTAAAGTTTCTACCATTCCTATAAAAAGATTAAACATTTGCGTTTAAAAATATGGAAAATATTAAAGTATAATTGCCTACTTATTTTTCAACTGTTTTATAAACTCTTTATTTTGAAAACGTCTTAGGCCTTATTCAAAGTCAAGACAGAAGTGTCTCCATTTTTATAGTAATAAAATATCTGGTAAACTTAACTAAAAAAACGATTTCTACAAAATAATAATATCCATCGTTCTCTTTTCATAGTACACATCTTCAGTAAGTATTTATATTTTAATTCCAAATCGAAAGTGAAAAATCTTTTATTTAGTCACACCGCGCTAACGAAAGTGATACTCAAACTCAAATTAGTGGTGAAGTTAACTAACTAGTAACATAGAAATAAGTGACAATAACGATTCACTGAAAGCTAAGATTCCTTATCGATCCCGTAATGGATTTTCAAACTGTTGTGTACTATTAAATTTTATTTGTCTATGGCGAGCTTTTGTCGTACTATATATTTCACCACGTTTCAACAGAAATCCTGAAAGTTTGCCTAGCTTAAATACGGTACTTATTACACAATAAAGTAACGAATACGTATGTATATATAATACGATGAAGCTGAACTTTAGATTAAAGCATTGTTATGTTATGATATAGATTTACACTTGAAGGTGAAACTGTAATGCCGTGGAATTAGCGAAGTTACCTTAGACTTAAACCGCTATTCGCATACACGAGAGAAGGATATTCCTATATTTTGTATAAGGTAAATATATAGTCACATCCATAAAGTGCCGTGTAATGCGTTTGTGGATCTTGATTCTTGGAAAGGGTACATTTAACTCGGTTATATTAATCTTTATATTGGATATTCGTCGTTCACAGTGCTTTAATATAATACTAACAAAATGGCAATGGATCGTGTGATGATGATAATAATTTCGTTGCGTATTCACTTTAAATCACTGTCAATCGATTCATGCATACATACTTAAATAAAATGGAAGTTGACATTCTGTATATCGAATATCATATATTTCTAAGTATAGTGTGAGAATGTTATTCATTTAAAATCTTAACTTACTCATTTATTTACAGCTCAGATGAATTAATAATAAGTAAAAAAATTAACTTGATATTGAACGTGATAATAAATCTAGCTTTTTACTGAATGTATTATTTAGGAAAACTAAAATTAATACCCTTAAACTAATCAAAAACTCACTTTAACTTTCGTTTATAACCAAATACAAAAAAAAATATATCAACTGTTGAGTATTGAAGAATGGCGTACCATATAAATTAGTTATAAGCGTAAATTATACGTAATTATTCACAATCCAATTAAATTCATTGAAATGTTTCAAATAAGTATAATATGAAACATTGTTTTTATCTATATCTTATCAGCCAACTGGTAAATGAATGCACATATCTTCAAGCTTCCTTCAATATACCATATATTTACTGGGACCTATCTCCGCTATCAATCAATCAATCCAGTATTATTTCTTGGCCTCAACTACCCTATAAAATGTGTTTATTATTTGCGACCATCCATCGTATTAAATTTATTAGGTTAGTTAATTATAACTTAAAGTAAATACCGTTATAAATTAACTGAGAAAATTTATAGATATCGAAGAAATACTTAAAATAAAATACAGTACATTTTTGTCTGCCTTTTCGATTCTTTTTCGACATTTGGTGCATTATCGTGGATTTAAAGCTTTGGGACGATCACCGCTGGCTTTGGGCGCTAATGGTCGGTACGAAAGCTGGGCGGAATGTGGCCATAATGGGTCGACCTGCGGTTCTCAACAGGAAGCTTATCTCTATGCACTGCTGTAGAAATGCAACAGTGCTGCCAACTCCTATACAAAAGCTATGCATAAATAATACATAAATATAATACATTCTTGTTGCTATGGCTGTTTTTGTTTCAGTGTACGTAATGTAGTGTCAACTATTTAAAATGAAAAGAGCTTTGATAATGGTATTTTATATCGAAGATAGCTATTGCTCCGCGAAAACAAAAATTCAGCACATATTTGCGTTTTGTTTTTTTTATACCATGTTCTCTCACAAAGTGGAGTATATGGATATACACAGTGTAAAGAGATCCACTCCAAAAGTGGAGTATATAGATCTCCGCAATGTGAAGACGTCTTGACAGATTAGTTTTTATTGTAGAACATAGAAATAAATTTGTTTGTTAGACTCAGAATGGGCTCAACCCAATGGACATCTAGTCCTGAATTTTTTTACTTTTAAAAATTCGACAGATATGGAAATCCCTGGATTCCCTGGATTTCTAGGGCGCACGCTTATCTCTACGCTACTGAGGAGGCTCGCTTTAGCTAGTTAAAATTAATTCTTTCCGTGCTATTTTTATAATTTCAATATTTCCATTTTTTTATAATTTGGGAAAAAATATATTTCATTAATTAACATATTTTCTTAGTTGTAATATTAATGATGGTGTCAGAACAGCCTTTTTTAACCTCAGAGATTAAATTATACGACTATTATAAGATATTTTTATTAAGTAAATTATTAATATCTTATTGCTATAAATGATTTCGCTCTCTTATTTTTTTCTAATTAAAAAACGAACACGAAAATTTTCATGTATCTAATAAATTCCTTAAATGGACCACAGTATTATTATTAGAGTCATAATTTAATGGTATTTATTTTTCAAAATTTATGCCAAATATTTTCAAGCGTTGAATCCCCTTTTAATATTCCGCCGAAATAAATCGGTTTTTTATTGGTATATAAAGAACGGCTTAAATTTTTACCGTCCGTAAACACCGTAAAGTTTTGCTGCGAAAATTTGAAAATATATAAATTATGGCATTTACAAACCGCAGGAAAATATCCTAGACGACGTTAAAACGTATTTTCATTGAGGCCCATAAACTAGGCAAAATAAACATCTTTCAAATTCTTAGCAATATTCCAACGAATGCACTTTTTTATTTGATAAAATTTATTATCGTCATATCTTTTAAAAGTTGTTTTTGCGATTGCCATTCCCAACTGTCATAAAATGCAAATATACTGCGATATGAGATTTTAATAACAGTGGTATTTAATTGCCTGCAATATTCTGCACTGAAAACATACTCTTAGTGAGTTCTGCGTTCTGAAATAAAACAGTTTCGGTTGTTCATTTTCATGAGACAGAACCTAACTCAAAACACCTTAGAATTCTCTATAAAAATCGTACATCTTGTCGTTGATATTTTTACGACTTTATTAAAAAACAAATAGCTTTAAATAATAAACAATCGGCAATATTATGATAAATTTATTTTATATCGGTTGAATTAATATTATAATACTATTAATAAATTTTAATTTTACGAGTTGACCTTGTTTTCATCGATTTTCCATTGATAAATTAAGCATCTTCAATTATAATCCAATCCAATTAATTACACACAATATCTTTTTGTTAAAAATTTCGCTGACAGTAATCGAACTGATAAAAATATTTTCTTGTATTCAGAATCAAACAGTCTACATTTGCGGTGGCGTATTTTGTAAATTTTTTTTTTTTATGTTATGTTCGCTCGTGGAGCATATGGATCTACACAGCGTAAAGATATCCACTCTGATAGTAGAGTATACGGATCTCCGCAATGTGAAGACGTCTTGACAGATTATTTTTCACGAGAATCTTTTGTCAGACAATTACTCAACGTAATGGGTATCCAATCCTGCATTTTTATATTTTTAAAATCTGACACTGGATTTGGAACATTTTATAAAGTCAAAACGCCACTGTCCTTAAAATCAATAAAAATAAATCTCCAAAGTAACTCGCTTATATTCTATTAGACTTAAGCATATTAATGTCTGCATCATCTTATGTAATATTTATAATAATTTATTTATTTCTTCGGTAGACATTGGCGTTTTTGCTTTTAGCTCCCTCATATGTGGTATAATATGATTTTTAAATTACATACATTATTTCATGTAGAATGATTACATGTTTACATGACCATCGTAAATGGTAAGTGAAAAATAACACTCTTTCTAAGTAATAAATTAATTATGCCGGACAGTGATAATTATGTGACAAATTAACGCGCTAGTCTAATTGTGTCCTTTATATCCTAACTGAATTTTTATGTCCCACTTAAAAATAAATAAAACCCCCTACTTGTGCGACAAATTAACACCCATAAAATTTAGTTGGGACCCTTCATATACGATCATGCGTCCTCATTACATGAGAAGAATTTATGTACGCTTCTATGATGCCGATAAGATCCGCTGTTGGGCACTTTAACAATTAAAGGCCCTGAGAATTAAATTAATCGTATCCCTTTTGGAACATTCCTAATTTTGACCTGGTGGTATTTTTTGTTGTTAGTTAAAACGTAAACAAAAATACGTCGTAAATTTTAGTTTAGTCAATCTTCCGTTGATCAGTAAAGAATTGACATTGCCTGCTTTCTAGGTGCTCTGTAATATTATTTTTTGATACTCTACATACAATGGATATTTTTTTCAATAAATAGAATGCTAGTTTTTTGAGTTTTTCGTCAATTTTTTTTATAGTTAAAATAAATTTAAAAGTTTTTTTTTAATTCGTTTATAATGTTGCAGTTATAAAATGTGGTTTAACATATTTTATTCCGTTGAATATAAATTAAATAAAAATGCTAAATCAAAATTTACCAGCTACATAAAGATATAACATTAAAACACCACGCACGGTTTTATGTTTATTAATTAATATCCAACGTACAACGTTCGAATATTGAAATTCTCATCGGGGCACGTTTTTTCAATACTGGCGTACACCGCCGACATGTTAATCGAATACCTTCCAGCGATTAATTAGTCGCCGGGAAATTAATTTATGATCCAAGCGCATTGGAACTGAGGACGCATTCTGGTTCCCAGGAATGCCATTCATTGGATGCACTGCTACCCGCTCGCCTGGAAGTACCGCGCACACCTATGCGTTGTGCAGTCTCCAACCATTGCTGCATTTCTACGCGGAAAGCATCACGAGCTGGATAAAACAATTTGAATTCGTGGGACTCGCAGCGGGTATTCCCGGAATTAAAATAACATAAATATGTAAATTTTGTATATACAAAGCCAATTAAGCTTTTTAATAGATGAAAAAGATATTTTATTTCGTTTCCTTTTGCAAACCGGAATGAAGTATTCAACATTCTTCTAGGAATACATAAACATTATTTGTGAATTTGTGGTTTTTATGCATTTCAAAAATGCCTTGTAATTGAGTGACTAACAACCAATCTTGCTAAAAGTGGTAATAACTACTAAAACTGTCTAATGGTGCATATTGATCTGCCTTAAATTGAAAGTGATGATGTCCATTCTTTACCAAAGCTCTCCAAATTATAATATTATTTATATTTTTATAAATTTCTAATTAATCTTTACTAAACTATTGCTTCTTGTTATTATAAATATTCTCAAATTTATCAAACAAAAATAAGTATTAAGAAGTATATTTAAAAAAAGTATGTTGGTCCAGACTCGGCAATGTGATGCGGATGCTTCGGATAATTTCAAACTGACTCCTCTCTAAGCCAGCATTCCGGTTTTTTGAATATATGTGGGAATTCATAAGGCAGCGTGCGTTTTATACGTATCTTTATCTATTTAAGACGGCGAATAAGAAGAAGCAGAGAAAGAAATAAAAGATGTCTATATATCTAATAGATAATTATGTTCTCAGTTCTTCCAGAAGTTAGTCAAATCCGTCGGCACATCTGACGGGATTTTGCAACCAAAACTGAACAGTATCGCGCCAAATTGATAATTAATTATGTTCATAATCATCCATTGGCTCTTACATTAATTATTGCATTTATTTATAAGTATTTACATTGATTATATCATTTTTCAAATTGTATTTAAATTAGTTTGTTTTATTTCATCCCAGGTGTACATTTATATGTTAAATACGTCTATTAAACTTTAATGAATTTAACATTTAAGTATACAAAACTATTAAAAAAGCATAAAAACTCCTTTAGTAAGCACATTATAACACAAGACAGAAAGCTTTTATTCGTAAACTTGTTCACACTCGCGCCATTATTGTCAACAGTAAAAAGTGTCAAACCGGAGACTAAATAGGCCTAATTGTAAAATTTAAAGCTTCCGTTTCTAAAGAGCTATTATATTTTTTAGCAAAACATGAGCTATAACCTACACAACATACTAATTATACAGGCAAACAAGATTTTATTTTATGATTTTGATATCAAGTGCATGCAGTGTGCAACAATTTGTTCAACAAATGTCCCGCTCATTAGCTATTGATATCTTCCACCTGAGTGAGAGTAAAAGATCTAATTTTATAGATTACTGGATATGTCTGACTCTTTACAAAGGCGCACTTCCTTTTTTTATATCTCGTTACGCTGTCTTAACTCGTAATTTTTTCTTTGTTATTTTTATATTTATTTTCTTATTTAACTTTTTGTATGCTATGTTGTAATTCTATTATACTTATACTTTTTAATATTCCCAGCAGGTGAAATGCGTGAATGAAATCTTGTTATTTTTTAGTGAATTCACAGAATTATATTTTTTATTAGTATTAATTGTAGTGAGAGTTTAAAAATACTATATGAATGTGTAGTATTCTATATAATCTAATGAAAGCGAATGATTATTTTATTCTGTTTATTCAATGCTTACAAAGTAAACTGCTAAAGTTCAACTCAGTCAACGCAAATTAAAAGCTCTCGACAATAATCAGCGTAGTATTCTGGCTAAATGCCCAACGACTGTTTCAAAGCTCTCAAAGACCTTCAACCTGGATAAGGTAATTAAGTGTCATCGTGGTCCTCCTCACCTCAATACCGCTGGCGCAACGATTCCCCCGCCTCCCGTTTAATTCGTGACGTATATAACCTAATCAAATGGTTCGAGCCTTTATTTATTCTGAATGAACTCTTCAGTGTGTAGCTGAATCGACATGGGCTATTTCAATTTAATCATACATTATCTTGTGTCTCTTTTACTTCGTTAAAAATAAATAGCATCACGTTCTAGATTGCTTCTAATCAGCAGATCACGAGTTAGACCCGAAATTTAATATTGTTTTGTCCTACGTATATCGATCGATTCAGGACATGGAAATACAACATATGTAAATATTAAAAAAAAAATATATGTAACCAAAAGTCTTTTATTACTTGGTTGGATATTCTGCAATTTTACTTTTAATGGCTGTACAAAATAATGTCCCACTCCGGTGGCTTAGTAGTAAATGCGTGCAATTCAGGATCGGAATCGAATCTGGAATAAAGCTTTTTTAAATCAAAGATACAGGAGTTGATACAAGATGTATTGAGTGATTTGCTAAAAACGAATTCTCGTGATAATTTTTTTCGAGATACGTACTTTAATGGTTAAAATGTGTAAAATAATATCATTCGGCGGCTTAGTGGTTAACGCGCACGCTTCGGAGATTACGGAATCGAATCGCATAGTTTCGCAAAGATTTTTTAATATTCAATGATTTATGACTTATCTTTATGATTTAGTCTTTACACTGGTTAGACTAAATCTATATTTATATATAAATAAGATATTTGTCTTCTCGGCTGCTGGGAGGTTGACGTGCGAGTCTCGCATCCGGGGAATTTAGATTCGATTCTTTCAACTGCTAAATTTAAAAAATATATCAAAATGAAGGACTGGATACCCATTGAGTTGAACAATCGTCTCACAAACAATTCTCGTTAAAAATTGTGTAGATCTATATGCTCCACTTTCGAAGTGAACATAGAAAATTAGAATTTAGTCGAAAGTTTATAAATTATACTAGCAATATTTTTTTAATTATTATTTTTTTTTTACCATTTTCGCTACCAACTGGAGCGTATATATATCCAAAGAATGCGAAAATATCCACTCCGAAATATATGGATCTATAAAACATGAAAACATTTTAACATTTAAAAAAAAATCCACTAACCATACATTATTCTTTGTTCATAGTAGTGTATACTACTAGATACATATACTGCATACAAATTGTAACTTCTTTAAAAAAATATAAAACAAGAAACTATCTCAGTCATTCTTGTTCATAGAATTTGAAATACGACATTACCAAGCACTTTTCGTAAATTGTTCTTAATAAATAATACATTCGAAACGCCTACCGTCATTATTAAATCTATCAAAACAAACAGCATTTAATCTGATCACGCGCGAAGTAAAAAATAAATAACACAGGCATTCTATACCTTGTGTTTACATTGCCGTGTCTAATACGAATAAGTAAACTAGAAATGCTTCGGCTCAGATCAAGACAACGGTGGTCGGATATAGTCGCATTCAATACTACTTAGTGTTGGAAGTTTGAGTTTTTATACACTAACGAAAAACATAGTTACAGGATATTTTATTTTCGAAGCTTTCAGTTGGATTGAATGCTGGTATAACGCCACATTTAACCTACTAATAAGGAGACAAACTAATGGATACTTATAATGATGTAAAGATCAGAGGCTCTTATTGTAAGGGCAATTATAAGATTTATTTTAGCATTGTAATCAATTATGGAGTATCAAATAAATGTTTGGCTTTGTGTGATGCAGCAATTATGAAATATAATATTTATGACATATTGTCATAAAACCCAAATTGAATCATGTAAATAATTAAAAAGAAGAAGTATATATCATTTAATTATACATATCGCTCATTACAAAGCAATACCTCGTATACCGCATGGCAAAAAAAAAATACAAGAGATGAAAATAACTCTTTATATCGTACACTCAAATGTCAACACTGTGAAATAAAAAAATGAAATAAGATGTAATTAAAGAGTTTCTTTTTTATCTTCTGTAAAGTTTGTATCTTGTAGTATACGAGTTATTACTTTCTATTATTAGGTCATGAGCGATATATATTACACGGCCTGCGTTGAGAGGCAGGGGTAATAATAATACAGAGTACGTTTGGCTTCTTCTTGTTATTCTGAAATAGTTCCGAACCTTGTTTTATAGATAAACACTTAACCTTCCTCCTTAATCATAATGAAGATTTTAATTGCTTTCTATGTTTTTAAAGCAAACAGTCTTTTTTATAAGAAATCAAGACCGTCGATTGCGTTACATGAACCCTTACATTTTAACGATATAATTGGTCTATTTCAAACCCATCTGTCTCCATGGTTACCGAGTAATACGCAATAAACAGATTCGTTTGAGCAAATTGGATGTCTATCAATTTTTGTGAAAAAAAGTCATACTGTAGACATATTTATGCGCCATTCTTGGAGCAAAAATTGTCACATTGCGAGGATCTTTGTGCTCCACTTTTGTATCGGTTATGGTAAAAATATTATGTTTTTATAATTTAGTTTGTAAATACGTTAATGAAGACATACATTTAATATAGTTAATCCTTGTTTTGATTAATATTATTGTTACAAAATGCCGATGCTAGCGTCGCTAGTAAGCACCATTGCATGCACCTGCCTTCGTAAATAAAGTTAAAAAAAACAACAACAAAGTCGAAGCAGACTTTAAGCTAAGTCGGGCGGGTAATCTTATCTGGAGATGGGAGCGTGAGAATCCGGGACGTGACCTGCCGCCTCTGTTTTCAAAGTGAATACATGATACTCCAAGTTCTGTGCCTCCAGAATACCTATAAAGTACCTATTTAGAGTACAGACGGTATCTGGTGCTTACTAATAAGTAGACATGACCAAAAATCATGGCTGTAAAAATCTAGACATCTTTAACTTCTTGTTTGTATATACTTCACTTACCCCTTGACGGTGTTTATATATCACCATTTATCAACATAATGATACAAATATATACATTTTATATTCATATTTAAAAGCTAATAAAAATAAGTATATCAGATAAATCAATACAGTTTTATAATCCTAGCCCATCAACAGCAATAGAATGAAGAAAGTGAAAGATATCTTTTGTTTATTTGAAAAGATACAAACCTGCTTTCTTTTTTAATATCTGTTACGTTTCCGTTATGCGAGCTTAAACCATGGCTTAATGAATGTGAAGCTTTTTTTTTGTCAGATGTGCCCCTAGAGCAGCCTTATTACACCTTCGACGGCATGCTTTAGAGTTCCAATGAATAAGTATTTAATACCATCGGTATTTTAGATGGTACTGTAGCAGATAAGTATAATAAGAGAAAATTATTGTCAGTATGTTTTGCGAGAAAATCTGGAAATAAAATACAGTCGAATGTTAGCAATCATTAATTCTGTCATATATATAATCGGAGTCAAAGAAAATTGTATATTTTGTGTAATTTTTCATATCACTCTTCATATATGAATGACAGTTATATTTTGTAAACATTTTAAGATACTATTTGAGTAGTGTAATCATTCCTTAGAAATAAATATTTCTTTTTATGTGATTTCACCTTTTGCTTGTAAATAGTTCTAAGAAGAATATTGAATTAATTCGAGATATTAAGCAAAAAATATAACCTTGTACATGTAAAAAAAATACAAAGTTCTATATCTTCTCAGAGGCATTCTAGTTATTGAAGCGTGTATCGTTTTGGCGAACTGAAATAAGTTTTGTTCATTAATTTTTTTTCGAATGTTAATATTTTTTTACTCAAAGAAAAAACCTGATTAAAAATAATCAACTACAATACGATCGCAATCAAAAAGAAATCAATTTTGTGTTACAATTCATTGATGGATCACAATATCGAAGGCGAACAAAACGTCTGCTGCTACAAATGTATCATTGTAATCTTCACGGAAGGATGAGAGACACAGGTTTTTACAGTAGCGTGCTTACCCTCTAAGTGATAAAACTATTTATAACACAAGTCTTAATAACACTACCGAAATTCTAAGATATACCCTTTATCTTGATCCACATCCATTCCCTAATTGGAGTAAATGAACTCCCATAATTCCGAATATCCCGCTCGCACTCCAATATTTTCGTATCCCCCATAATATGCCAGAATCATGAAGCTCCTGTGCACATATTATGTAATATCATTTGTATCTAGTAGTCTTTCAAGGCATCGGAACAAGGCTGTCTTGAGGAACAAGTATTATATAAATGGATGGTCTGAAGGAAGAAGGATGATAGTGAAATAACAAATATAATATGTGTGTGATTAATAAGTCGTTAGTTTGTAGATCTTTTGTACATAGTCTCAGCCAGTGTTAAGACGTGATACAAACTCAGATTCTAATTAACTTATTTAAATTTAATATAATCCAAGTCTAATATCGGTAACAAAACTTTGATGTTTCCAGCTTTTCTTCCTTCCTATTAGTCTATTATTATTCATGTTACAAGAACCGGTATTGCTAGAATACATGATTCTTTAATTATTATTTCTGTTAGTTTTATGACCCTCTTCTCGATATTCATTATGCCTTGCCACTGGGCTTAAGAATTTGTACCCTACTTTTTCTTTGCTCTGTTGTCAGGTAGGTGAAAAAACCTTCGTCATCCCACGCGAGAGGGCGAATTCAATCGCGAAATCAAATTATTTCCTGCCCGGTACAATAAAGCGCCAAAGCGGCCAATTCCCGCGAACTGGAAATGGTCTACGATATCGTTGGTTCTACGCTTCAATGGGATCTAGAAACGATTCAGATTATTATATGAGCAACTGTCTTTCTATTCTATACTACGCCGAAAACACAACCACACCTAAGAAATATTGTAATTACTCTATATCTACCCATATAACAATAGTAATCAATTTCTTTTAACTACTTTAGACGCCTTATTTGTATATATATAATATGACAATATTAACAACTCTTAGATTGAATTAAAACTAATATTAAGTAAAGTAATATTTTGTTTACGTTATAAAGTATATAGGCCTCTTTTAGCAATCATTCGTCTCGTCACATATTTCTTTCTACCCAAGAAAACACATCACGTTGTCCAATATATTCCAAAACGTAACATAATTTTAAAACCGATATCCGCTCCAAAAGTGGAATAAGAAAATTTCCATAATGCTTAGATTGGTGTTGATAGCCTTTTTAATTACCAAGAGAATTAGTAGTCAGCCAATCTTTTGATGTGAGCTGTGAGACCTATATGCCACCATATTAACGTGATATGTGACCTCTCATTGGTGGTTACAAATCAACTTTCGAGGTAGTCTGTACCACCTAATATTATTCATAATAATTTATTGAAGTTTTTTTTGAATCTTTAAACTATTTTTTCTCAAATGACCAATACACATAAAAAATGAGACATATGTATGACGTAAATCTCGTGATTTTTTTCAAACTCCTCGCGTTTATATAAAATAACCACGTATTAAAATTGCGAACCTAATACGCCGGGTTATATGCGCTTAACTGCCGGCGACAAAATATTACAACCTTTTAAGTTTATAAAGTGGCACCAATGAGTAGAATTAACTATCATTGTATTGATATTTTAGCTGGCCAGGAAAGCCAGATTAATTTCTTTTAAATTATTTAACCACTCTTTGGGACTAATATAATTCTTGCGGAGAGTTCTATCATTTGATTACACGGCTAATTTAGACCAAATAGCACAACCGCAAATAATAACTGGGTTCAGCCAAATTTTGCCGATAATATCTAAAATACGTACAAAACCTTAAATGGCGGAAATGTTTTTCGCCAAGTCTCACAACACCTGCGCAAATCCGGCGAAACATTTTCGATTAATTAGGCACCGGCTGTTCGAAAACGTTGTTTATTCAGCGAACGCGCGGGAAAACTTGGCCGGGGGACACAAGGGGGCTAAACGCCCGCTCACTTTACAACTAGTCATCCAAGATAATACAAATCCTGACAAACTGTCACTTTTTATGCGCCTTTCGCCGCCGCGCACCTCTCTAACGCCCAAACTTTTAATTACATCGCGAGAATTTTCAGCGTCGCGCTTTTCACTGATACTATTATAGTCACAGGAAATCAACGTGGCGTGTTGTCGAAATAATACGCTTTGCAGCTGACTTCTAAAAGACGGCTGAATATACTCAACAGACTTAACTGTATAACAAACAATATTTGAATATATCGCTCATTATATGCAACAATGAAACAACATAAATATCGGCAATTTTCAAAAAACTATGTTTAACACTTAACCTGCGGGCTACTTTTGGCAAAATCGTAAAATGCGCTTAACGTTTGCGAAAATAAACGTATTTACTAAATTACTTTAAATATTTCAATATTGTTTTGTTTATTGTATTCAAAATTCTATGCGGAACCAATTTATCAATATCTCAGTATTAAATTATTGTCACAGCTTATAAAATTATCACACAAAACTAAGATATTGCGAATTTTCAATGTTTGAGAAAAAATGTAATTGAACCCTCATCGGCATTAATAAACTCATTTAAAACTTGCGAAAGTATTTAAAATGTTTTACTAGAACTGAAAAAAAAGTACACTTAACCAAGAAAAACCATTTCAGTCCAAAATAATAGGCTAGGATAGAAAAAGCTTAACACACTTGTAAATTGATATGAGGAGTGACG
>JAGVSQ010008184.1:0-14620 GCA_022683975.1 Rhyacophila evoluta
ATTACACAATACTCTTTTATAGTGCATTGCAACGCATGTCGGGTTCAGCTAGTCTACCTATAAATTGGAACAGTAATGTTTCTTCATCTTCTAGAAAAAGTAATGGTGCTTCAGTCATATTGCCCAGTGAAAAGTATCTCAATTTTTTTCTATCTTTGATGGTGGCATAGTTCATAATGAGCCTTGGCTTTCTTCTTTTTTCACTTCAATTTTGGTTATCAAAATTCTGCAGGTTCCATACAGGCAAACTCTTTAGCAGCATCAAGAGTAGAGCGGGCCTTGAGCTCTGTTGCATCCAGTTCTGGCACTCCTGTCGGTACTTTGGGTGGGTCGAGTGTAAAAGCGGCATTACTTCGGTTGCGGGTTTGGTTGCTGTTGGCCGATTTATATCTGGCCATGGGAAGTCCACAGGCGGCTGCAGCTTGTGCTTCAGAGGCTGCCTCTGTATCACCTCTATCTCATCATGTGATGCATACGGTAAAAGATAATATAATTTAATCATTTTAATTTTGATGAGATATTTTAATATGAAGGTTTCATAGAAGGTATTAATCAAAGGCGCATTTTTATTGAAAAATGAAAATATTTTGAGCACAAATTATTGTAGTGAATTGTTATGTAATTTTTATGTTCTAATTTACAGAGAGGAATGGTTCATTCACATAAGCAGGAGTGGGCGGAAGCTCGGCAGTGCTTTCAGAATGCGGTTTCAATCAACCCTGGACATGTCAATAGCCTTGTTCAATTAGGTGAGTGATCTTTATTGCATTATTTCTATTATTTATCAGGGAACTATTTAGATTTAAAGGACATTAAAATATATATCTGAGAAAATCTTTCAATATAAATTAGTAACTGTCTAAAAAATTTAAATGTGAAAACATAAAGCTTTGAAAGCATTTAAATTGATCATTTGTCATTTTTATGAATAGGTCTATGCCACCATCATCTGGGCTCCCAACGCCTTGCTGAGAAAATTCTCAGAGATGCGGCGAAGATAGAGCCCAATAATCACATCACATGGTATAGCCTAGGACTGGTTCTGGAGAGCCTTGGTGAGTTCGAGACGGCCAGTGACTGTATGGCGACTGCTCTCAATGTGGAACTGTCATCACCCGTTTTACCATTTACTTCAATTTCATACATATTTGAATAAAACATTTTAGTCACACTTGTTAATAATTATATACAGGCAATGTAGAATCCTTGGTGATAATTATATTATATTTTATGGGTTTGTCAATTGATTTGTGGTGTCACGGAAAAAGGGAGATTAGTCGAAAATGTTTAAAATAATTAGAGGTGACATTTATTTATTTATTTTAAAAAGGAACATATAAATGAGTACAATTAATTTGTTTTAAATAGGAGTAAAATAAGTTTAACCATTTGTTTGCTGAATTTTTGGGGATGGTATGCAGAAGCTGTGATTATTATAATACATGTCAAGAAGTCAAGGTTAAATTATCAGGGTGTGGCCAATGTTATTATAATTCAAGATTTCGGTATTGAAATTTCGTCATGAAAGGTAAATAAAGAAGTGAATAAATAAAAAAAAGTTCAAATAAATGAAAAAAATGGGATTCAAAATATTAGAAGTACTTAAAAAGGTCTATTGATGTTGTTGAAACTCTTAATAGATATAGTTTACGTTATATCTATCTTTTGAAATTATTGCAGCTAAGTTTGACAATACAGTAAAACCTCGATATAACAGACAAAATATCAGTAAAGAAGTGAATGTGCAAATATTGGAAAACTTTTTGGAAGATTTTTTTGATGGCCTAGGTACAGATATAGATTTAGAAGGGTTAGAAGTTCGTGATATCTGTAGAACAAAACAGAATAATACTGGCGAAGAAGTACTTGATGGAAATGTCTTAGAAGTAGTTGAAGGTGACCCTGGGTATCATGATTGAAAATGAAAAAGCAGATGAAGTTATGTTCTTTTTCCTAATTGCAGACAGTTGATTACAAAATACTTCAAAAGTGAAAATAAAACGTAATTCATTTCTTCAAACTTCACTGGCCATGTAATTTGGCGTTTATTTTCCTAACTACTTCATCGCCACATGTTTTTAGAAACAGCGCGCCGGTACGCCACGTATTTTATGATCCTATACACCGTATACACGATCCTTTTTGGTTTGTTAATATTTTAAAATATTCATAATGTCGTTGTGAGAAAATCAGAATTAATTTTGAAATACATCTTTCAAATATTGCGAAGCGCGCACAAATACGCTTATGGCAATCGTCTACGTAGAGCGCGCATGTGCGCTTATGGCGATCGTCGGGTTAATAAAATAATGTATTCAGAAAACCGATTTTTATGTAACGAAACCTCCTCATTCGCATTAGTTTGTTATATCGAGGTTATATTGCATTGAAAATTGAACAATAATCTTGTTTTGATTTATTACTTAATAAAGAATATTAAACACAACTCAATTTCACAATTTTCGACTCATCTCCATTTAACACCACATTTATCACGTTTCAGTTTCTATTCATATTTTAATGTTTTAAGTGTATTAGATTATTTCAATTAAATATGTATTTTCATACGATTACTTAATTTATTGCAGCAAAAATGGATTTTTATGTTAATAGAGTATTAAAATAGTATTTTGTGTTAAAAATATTCACTTTAAATTTATGTATGGATTGTTGTCATATTATAGAAATGTTACCAATTTCGTATTATTACGTCTTTTTTAGTTGCTTTCTGAGTCTATTATTTTCCAAGGCTTTGTGTTTAGTATTGTATTAGAATATAATAATAAATTATAATAATGTATAGCCAATGTAAATATTATATTCAAATAATTCACTCTGGTAAGATATCACTATATAATAGCTTAGTTGATTAATATTTTTCGCAATCATTATCACTATTTTAATACGTAAAAGATTAAAAATTTTTTTTATACTTTTGAACATATCGAAAAAACGTTAATTGTTACTGTAACATTTATTAAAACTTTCTAGTTTTTTCAATTTCATATTGAGAATATTTAATTTTAATTCATCGATTCAGTAAAACATTCTGTTTTGATGTATGTTATATTATGAAATCTGCATTCTTGCCTAATTTATTGATGGTAAATAATCGTAATTGTTTATTCTGTGGTTAAGTTCCCATTAGTGACATTTTTCAGTCCTATCAAATGATCATTTTGTAATCTCTTATATATGTAGTTCAATCATTTCTGTGTGTTATTTGTCATAAGGCAGTTTGCGTTTCATATATTATTAATATATATATTTTTAAATGTATAATATTCAAATGAAAGACATGAATATCTAATAAGTTAGACAAATTATCATCATAAAAAGGCATTTTAAACGTCCATACCTCAGCTTGAACATAAAAAAAACATACGAAGAATTCTTTATTAAGTTATATTCTTATTTCATAGATTAGGCAAGTACGCAGATACAACCTAACATATACAGAATTGACCGAGCATTCTCAGACGCTATCGTTAAATATCTAAAAATAAACAAATGATGAAGTTTCTGTAGTGTCTAAATTTAGATGATAATATACTAAATGCAGTAAAATGTTCATTTAATGCTCAGTCATCAGTCATTGACTTTTTTACTATTCCAAAGTTTTCAACAACTAATGTTACTCTAAAGCGAATTATACATTTCATTAAAATTGTTAAATCTACATATAATCAAGCATTTATGTAATCCTGTAAAAAATATGCAGGCATTATTTATCTTGGGAAGACCATTTCATACAATTGGATCCGTTAATATAATATATCAATAAAATTTGATTCAATTAATCACGTTAAGTTGGCTATGTTAAATATGGTCATGTTCCTTTGGTTTGCCTCTGGCAATCTTTTAAGGTGTGGAGGAGAAAGCACTATGGAGAGAAGAGAACAGCACTACTGACACATTTCTTTCAACATATTTTTATTCAATAAGTATGAGATGATTAGCAAGAAGTTATTGCAAATATTTTTAAATTAGAATGAAACTAATTTGTCTCAGTCAATTGTTGTGAAATAATTTTGTAGAATTCATTAAGTACTGTAAATTTTATTCTATGTAAGAAGGTGTAATAATGTTAGTTACTTCTCATGTATACTCCAGTTACTGCCATTTTGTGTTCTGGCAATGAAATTGTATTAAATTAATTCTGTAAATAATGCACTTTGTCGTCTACACGAGTCTCTTAAAGGCTACACTTCTTGTCTACGTTATATTTTTACGAGAGAGAAAGAGAAAGTCTTCCATTTGATGACTTGTCAAACAAAATGTACATCTGTTTCGTTTTTTATTTATGTATAAACTTTAGATGTTGCCACTGTGCATAGTTTTTTTTCAGAAATATTTCATGACGGTTTTAATGCAAGTCAATTTTGTCGACTTGCAACATTTTTACATTTAAAAATAATAAATACGTATCACGCATTTAAATTTGGTAGAAAGACTTTTAGAGAGAATTCAAAATGAATTGTAACGACCAATAATCGCAATTGGGATGGAAAATATAATACTGACCAACACGACTCTTATATTCTTTATACGCATGTATTCTAGCCATTTTGTACTTCTCATAATCGAGTTATCAAAGGGTAAAACATATATACGAATCATTAGAAAATCATCGTATAAATAAACTATTAGATTGCTTTTATTATAATGTATGTAACAATCAATTCATTCAAAAAATAATGTATAAACATTCAATTGTCACATTGAGACAGTAGTGTGCGCATGATTTTCAGTAGCAGTACAATGAAAGATGGCCAATATGTCAACAGGAAACTTTTTAACCAAATCTATTATATAATTATTACCGTAATATAGGTAGTTGTTGACTTACGACCACAATGGATTCCAATAAACAGGTCGTAAGTCGGCTTATGCAATCATTTCATTAATATATTGGAGAATAGTTTATAGCCCCTGACACCTCATTGCGCATGCTACTGTCTTGAGAATGAACACCGTCTTAGAAATGCCAGAATTAGTGAATCCGATCTATATTGCAATCTCATAGGATTCAATTTTGATAATACTTTGAATTGAAAATGCTCATTTACATTTTTCGTCCAGCCTTGTAATGTTATGGAAATATTCTTTAGACCTATTAGCTCTTTTTATATGCTCTGTCTAAAACATATAAATTACTTCAGTATATTGAAAAGACTTTCACCAGGTTTAACAATTTGTCAAAGTTCCCCTCCAACTTGGTTGTTATCTTCTTCCCACAGTTGATTTGACAGTGTAATTGTGGGTTAGTTGCTTTTGCAGAAATATATTTATATATTATAATGGTACACGGAAATTAATTTTATATTACTTTAAAATGGTGTTAGATATCATAAGTAGTAAAACTGGATTTGGAATGGGTTTTGTAAAATGTAAGAATTTAATGTCGTGGAATATATTATATGATGGCTCCATAATAAACTAGGCTTAGTCAAAAAGACAGTTGTTCAATGCAGCTAGTTGAAAAGTTGTTATTTTATTCATATTTATTTTTCATGGATATTCACAGCGTAATGTCCACTCCAGCAATGAAATCTCCGTATTGTGAAATTTACCGTGGCATATTTTTTACGAGAATTGGTCTTCATCCAATTTCTCATTGGAAATTTAGCCGTATATCATTGCTTATTTTAGAAATCCTTATTATCTGTAAGATTTTAACCTGTAAACTGATTTAGCCGAGTCTAATATGGAGTCATAACTTAAATATAAAATAACTTATGCAATATTTATAGAGGAAAGTAAAACAAATATCATACAGTGAGACGGGTAGGTTTGCTGGCCAACTGGCATAGAATATTATTACATAGTTAGTAAAAATTGTATTATATGTATATTTTTGTCGTTGATTTAATTAAAACCTCAATAGGCAATTATTTATTATCATGAAATCTCAATTTTCATCAAACACTATCTGTATTAATAGTATTAATAAATTTCTTTCGAACTTGGATGTAATGAGGACCAGTAGACCAACACCATTTTGTAGACATTATTTACCATGATGAGTTAGGCACCTCAATTTTTTGTTTCTTATTCTGACAAATGCACAAGACAAATAGAGATAAATATATAATTTTTTGAGTGTGTATATATATATGTTACAGTTGTGATCTTCGACAATGCATGTATTGACTGGTCAAGTATGTAATGTCAAATCTTATTAGTTAAAGTACACGCAAGAGAATGTTTAACCTTATCTAACCTAACCTAACTGAAAGAATATTGTGTACACTTTATTTTTGCAAATTCATACAATTTTACATCTAAAAAAGCTGTATTCTAAAAAATACCCATTTATATATCAGATACAGTGTCTGATTTTTCTATGTATAATATAATACCTTCGAAATTGTAAAATCCCTCAAAATCTCGTCTATCTGGTAGCACAGAGGCTAGCGTGCGCTTTTACTATCTGAGAAATATGAGTTTGATTTCCTCATCTGCTGGATTAAAATTGGAAATATCCGAAAATGCAGGACTGGATGCCTTAATTAATGCATTAATTCTCGTGAAAAATATTTTTTTAAAACTTGTCATCACATTGCGGGGATCTATATACTCCGCTTTCAAAGGGGACATCTTCGTACGATGCCAATCCATATGCTCCAATTTTGAAGCAGACATGCTCTACAAAAACAAAAGACTTGGAAGATGGCATCGATTATAAAGCCCAACTTGAATTCAGAGACCAAAACAAATAGAAACATGCATCTAATAATTAGCAATGTAAACTTCAACTAAAACTCACATTTAGTACATATACTGACTAGTTAATGTATGCATTGTCGGAATTCAACACTTTAACTGTAACATATACACTTAGAATTAAATACTTTGTTACTTAATTGCATGCTGAATATAATAATTGTCTTAATTATAATTTGGGTTTTGGAATTTTATAAGTTTATTAACTAACTGATAATCCAATGCAATTTTAAACATCAAGTTGCTTTTCCATGTTTGTGTATTGAGAATTAGTTTAGTAATGATAAATAACATTATTCTATTGAGTGCCAAATGATGTTTGGTATATATATGTGCATATTCATTATAATCATGATCATATATAAATTAAATTATTTATGCCTTTTTTTCATTACAGACATGGCCTCGGTATCAGTGTGCTCGATATAACCAAGTTCGATTTTATTATCAAAGAGTTTATCTCTTATTATGAATTATGATTCTAAAATCCGATCGATTAATAATGCATATAGATTATAATATATCAGTCACCCATGCTTGTATGCATTTCATATGTTATTAAAAGTGTATTAAGACAATATTAAAAAAAACCTTTATAAAAATGTACTTGTATGTATGTATGTATTTAAATGTGAACTTGTATATTTCATTATAACTAATTGTTTGTAAAGTAATATAAGATTATCGGTGTTAGAGATTGTATACTTGTTTAAAGATATTATCAAAAGTTATATAACACTAGTTAATTAAGGATTATTTGAGGTGGCACTTAGCAGGATCTGTTTGAAAGGACTGAGGATTAAACTCAAAACATTTGAAATTTATAAACATTCATATATAGAAGGATTTATCCATATCTATTGTTATAGAGGAGACGTTCTTATTCAAGTTTTTTATTTTACCCAGTATTACAAGGTTTCTGATAAACTTCATTACGGTTCCGCAAAGGAATGGTATCATCCTTAGATTGTATATACAAATTCAATAATATTTTTAATATTGTTATTTTTTCAAAATACTAATTGAATTAATTCTTAAGTTCTTTTTAGAGAAAATGCAACTGGATGCAAAAATAGATTTCGGCTGTAGAATGGAAAAAGGAAGAAACATTATTTTCGATAATCGTAATCACAACTTAATGCATATTTTATCAAAAAGATGTAAGCTGCCGAATTAGTATCTTGATTCAGCTTTTTAGTTTGTAAAAAATAATGTCCTGTGAAATTTGCGACCAGGAAAAATGACTTCCATCACATCAATTTTATCGGTTTTTCTTAAATAACTTATAAAATTAATATCAGATTGGGTAAATGAAACATCAGTTTTAGTCTTCATGCGCGTCTATTTAATATTTTAAATTTGGCTCAAAATTTTTTGTGTCTTGTGAAATTTGTTCTGTGTTGGTTACATCCTTTTTCCTTTCTATAGTAGATTTGAAAAAAATTAAAAATTGTTATTTCTGACAGTGAGTAGTTTATTCCATTTTATGTTTTAGATAAAATTAACCAAATACTTTTCATAAATAATGGTTTTATGCCTTTACAAATTTGTATTAGTGCACTGTGTGAATTCTCAATTTGATTGAGTATTTTACCATTCAATATATATTATTTTATGTTAAAATATTTGCAATTGAGATTTGACATTATCTGTGGAGGGCAGGAATTACTGTCTTTAAAATGAGTTAATAATTATCAGTTAGCTTGATGTTTGAATTAGACTTAAAATGTATTTTTTATAAATTTACATCTCCATAAGTGATAATGATTAAAATCCTCCTTCATCCATATGAATGTTGATGAAATTCATACAAATTTGAGCTTAAAATGATTTCTATCAATTGGTCAATAGTATTAATCACCTAGAAATAATGTTAAATAATATATTAAAACAGGAATTATGGTAATGTTATAACGGCTTTTGTTGATTACTATATTGCAGCAATGTATCGCTTATTTCATGTTAACGTTTAGAGTCTGCTGAAAAGGCAGTGACAAGACGCACATGTGAAGATGTTTTCTTTTTACAGCGGTAAGAAGCAGAATTTAACTGACAATCATCATTTAACTCTTCGAAAAAACATCTGTCAAGGTTATACTGAAATGTCATCTGACATTCAGTGTGTTTTCTTGCCTATTTCAGTATGTCACTTCAAGATATATATTTTTTTCCTTTAGGTCACACAGTAGTTTGTCGATAATTATCTGCAATTAGTATTAACTTATTTTATAATCACTTTTCCTATGGTTTGAAAGATCTAATTACATTATTTTCAATACTCATACGGATCCCTTATTAAAAATGGACCTCATGCTATGGAAGTGATATTATAAATTTTCCAATACATCCAGATTTCAGTATTAATTTTTAGTTTTAAATAGTTTCTTAAATTATGATTCATAGTGGAGCAGGAGAGAGCATATTAGTTTGAATTCCATCAATACAAAATGCATTTCTTAGATGTTATTAAATAAAAAAAAAACAGGTCAGGCTCTAGTGTTTTAAAAATAATATAACTTATTACATCTATTAAAACTGTCAAAAGTCCAAGTAATATACAACAAAAAATAAGACACCTATAAAAATGAATCATTTAGCACTTTTTGAGAGATTGCCAAAGTGTAATATATATATGATACAACTTGTTTTCAAAACTACCTATATAAATTTATCCTCTTATGAGCTATGAAGTATGTTTATTGAATATCTTTGACATGTATCTCGTCACATGTAATGGAAGGATTAAAAATTGCAGCTATAATTTCGAACCACTTTGCACTTTTCAGTAGGGCTACTAATATATATATATATATTTTAATGCATACAATATATTTTCGTCACTTCGTGTTTAAGATTTAATTGTTTGGATTGTGTAGACCAGTGCTTTCCAAACTTTTCGTAACCGTAAAACCGTAAAAACTCGCTCTGGTAAAATTTTAACTTCCCAGAAAATTATGGTTTCTCGTTTTTTTTTAGCTTGCGCACAGAATATTTCGCGGCATCCCTGTAAGCACGCCACGGTACCCCAGAGTGCCGCGGCACACATTTTTGGAATCCCTGGTGTAAACCATAGGTTCCCAAAGTGGGCGCTGAAACTTTCTAGGTGGTGATTGTAGACTCAGAAGCATTAGGGGGTGTTCAGGTCAGCAGCGTAGCTACATATTCAGCGCACTGGAACAAGTAAAATTAGTACGACCTCTTGTTTTTGGCGAAATTTGTTTTCGATCGAGAAACGATGTCGTTCTTTACAAAATTATAGTTTCTCTCGCGTAGTAAATGTTATACCTTCTAATTCTGCGCCCCATATGATTCGTAATAATTATGTACAACGCGAGTTAAAAAATAAAGAAAAACCTTGATTTTCAAGAGATACATTATGGAATAATAAATGATCACACATTAGCCAGTAGAGCGATGAGTATTTTTTTTCGAAAAGGGCACGGTAGGCCAAAAAGATTGGGAATCTATGTCGTAGAGTGTAGACTGTCGATGATTGTAGTACAAGATTGTTTATATTTTTTTTCAACTTGCTTACTTTCAATTCAATTCGTCGCAACCGGCCCTGACAATTGAGTGTCAACAACTGTCAGTGATGAGTAATTGTAAGTATTTAAACAGACGTGTGTTATTATTTCATGATGTATGTCAAATTGAAAGAATGGCACACTTAAATAAAAATAAATAAATAGTATATTGACATGGATGATTTTAAAAGCGAGTAAATGCTAATTTTTTACTAATAACATTTTTCTTCTTTGTTTGCTATAACAATCAAAATGAATATGATAATATAATATAATGACTTACGATGTTTATTATGCAAATGTCATTCTGTCATGGAACCATTTGAGTAGGCATCGAACATTCTTTTCGTTTCTAAATTTAGGTATTTTATGACGCCAGTAATAAATTACCTTATTTTGTGGTTGTGTTTCATTCGATAGCCATATACATTTCATATATATACATAATGATAATTCGTAAACATTATTATTGTTATAAATGTGTCGTATTGTGTCTTTTTCTTCTAGTAAGAAGTCTGAAAATATTGTAAAAAAACTATGTAAAAGGTTAATTTATAATTTATCCATGTGTATATTAAAAATTTGAGTCTATGTATGTTAATCAAATTTGATGATTAAAATAATATAAAGACTGTTACCTAAAATGGTTTTTTATTGAATTATTTACAGCTATGAGTGGATCAGTAGCCTAAAACTACCGTGGATATTAGCTAGAGTCTAGCTGCTAGACAATTCATTTATTACTGACAGCATGACTGTCGACAATGGCAGCTTTCGTCCAGGGTACGTTCTCTTATTTTGTTTTTACAGTAATAGTTCCATAAGTCGAATTTTCGGTAAATCAAAATTTTATATAAGTCGAAAAAAAAACATTCTCTTCAAGGAACTGTGTATGTTAGACTTGAAGCTTGAACCCTGTCGCGCTTATAATGATGATGACAACAAAATCGTCATCAAATCACTGGTTGATGACATTATTTAAATTATTAGTTGTTTTTTTCATTACAAAGTAATGATGATACCAAAATAAGATGGGTAATGGAGGTTAGAAAAAACAAAGCTACAATAGTGTTGAAAAAAAAAACTATGATTATAATGATACTAAAGCATGTAATTACCATAAAATTAATGCTCAATGATGTTAACTTTTTTACACTTTTTATTTTTTTATATGGCAGCTAAATTGTAACTCAATCTACTCAATGAACTTTTAAAAAACATCAATAGATAGTGACTACCTTTCAAGAAATCATAAATCATTTCGCTTCATATGTTTTATATTGTATTGTACATTATATATTTATAAAAAAACACTTGCGAGAAACTATTAAATTGCTCTTTCATATTAATGGAGAAAGTTTAATATTATTTATTTGTGAGGGAAAATTGGTTCTATTAAAGGTACAAAAACGGAACTCAAAAACGCGATCGGTTGTCTCTGGATGGCACAGGTGACCTACCTTAATACAAGGACGAATTAAGAATATGGGCTAAATATTCTAATGCACTAACCTGGCGATCCAAATGCAGTGGAGCACATGCAACTCTTTATAACTTACTACAACTCTACAGGCTATTCATAAAATAAATTAATATCACTTAAGAAAACATATCCATAGTCATCATCAGTGCGATAGTTCCTCGACTTTCTGAAATCTTACTAACATACAAATTTTGACGTGAATGTCTTTAAAGTCGGTACTGGTTACCTCACTCGTTTGACAACCCAAACGTCACAAAAAGGAGAACCAACTGATTGAGCAAAAAAAAAAAATGGTTCGGAACAGTTCGATATAATGAAATATAAGATGAAAGATTGTCAATATGTTCATAAATTCATGTAGAAATTGACGGCTGTAGTCCGTCGCAGCTTATTAATTTTATACTTCTCAGCTTATTGACATCATACGATGCATATATTTAGCTTGAGAATTCTTCTCGAGGGTTAGTTGTTTACCAATAAATCAACCTATTGGACATGTAGTGTTTATTCGCTTAACTTACTTAATAACTAACGTTAATTTTATGTATTTTACTCTGAAAGCACAACATATAAACCTCCACAATATAAAAATGTCTTCTCAAAAATGGAGTATAATGATTTCTTGATAGTTTTTTTCCACGAGATTTAGTTGTTGGTGAATTGCTTAACCTATTAGGCATCCCGTACTACCTGTATACCTTTGGATACAAATATGGAGTTATGACTAAAATTTAAACGAACTAACGCTATACTTATAGAGACGATATTTTTGAATAAAAAACATTCTTAGTAGTTATGGGGTTTGAATCTGTCACCTCTCAGCCACGATAAAATAATGTGTGTACATAATATAATATTATCATTAGAAAAAAAACAGACACTTTTATCTCACAGTGGATTGATACATAACGGCTGATGTAATAAAAAAAAAACATAGATGTGTTTATTTTGTATTTATATTACACAAAATAATGTAAGAATTTGGCGGTCGTTAAAATATATTAATTCGGCTCTGCCTAAACCGTGGGATCATAATGTCTTTCGCAAATTCATAAATAATCGAATCGATGTCGAAGAGAAAAACATGTTAATGTATTCAAACGGTGCGGAAGTATTTTTTAATATGGTATGTATAGAAAATAATACTGCATTGCAGAAAATTAGAGGGTTTTTTTTTTTGCGATAGAGGGTTGAACGTTTACTGATAATAAACACAGATGGTGGTAGTTATTATAATAGTACACTGTAAAAACTGTTTGGTAACTTGATTTATAAATACATTTATGTATTTGATTGATAAATGTTTTCTTTTCTTGTTACGAAGTGAACATTGTTATGAATTAATTATACGTCAGTAATCTATTAATATTATCAGTAAATTTATGATAATGGTTACGAAATATATGTGCTAACTTTACTTGTATAACAAGAAAAATATTCGATTTAGGATTTCACAGCAGAGTTTCTCGTCCATTTTTGAGACCGTGGTCGTCTTTTGAATTAAAACAAAAATCTGTGCCTCACCTGTGTCCAGTTTTTATTACATTAATTAATTTTTCGTAATAAATAGAACATTATTGTTTATTTAGCATGCGTGTAATAAAATTATTTAAAATACCTCACGAAAGAGTACGGTTTAGCTCGTGTAATGTATATTCACTTTCCATTTATTCAATTTCCAAAAAAGTAATTTTTGATTTGTGCCTACCTTGAAAGTCTTTGTTGCTCCCACAGGAGGTAATAGAGATCCAGGATTTTGGATTTTTTATTTCAAATATTGAGGGCATTACAATTAATAAATTTAAGTCATTCACTATATGGCCTACAAAAATGACTAACGAGTTTTAATTAGACATATTAAAATGAACATACAGAAAACAACGTATATGTATATTGTAAAATTATTTTGAAAATGTAAAATGGTGCTCGAAGAAAGAAAAAAAAGCCTACATAAAGACTTAAAATGATTTTATTCTGGAGTTTTATAACATAAGCAGTGCTTAAAACTTTTACAATATTTTTATCAACTTTTATAGCAGTCAATAATCAAAAGTAAGTAATATGAAATAACACTTATACCATACACATTTGAAATATTTAACTAATATGAAATTCGTAAACTTTTATAAAGATAAAAATGTTTCATGATTATATTTTGCATTTTTATAGCTCTAAGTTGTATGTATTCTAAAAACCAACAAAAATACGAATATAAGAAATTATACATTATTAAAATATTGTTGCAATAATATAAAAATTTCACTTATACATCGTTTGCTTAAATATTACGTGAAAATTAAACTGAAGCTCCACAAATAATGTTGCATATTTCAATATACTGTATAAATAATTGTCAAAAATAATTTTGAATTCAAAACTGATCTCTACTAATCGCCTTCAGTTGATGTTAATTATTATTGTATATGCGACAATATTATTAGGTTAATTATCCTAAATATCTGTATACGAGTATATAATATCTGCAGTGAGTTAAGCTTATGTGGTGGATTTTCCTACTGTGTAACTGCCTCTATAGATTTTCCAGCACTTTCACTGTATCGTTTTTAATTTGATTAGGGACACAGAGGGCGATTTTTGTCACGTGACGTGTGACTGGTGGATACTCTAAATCAGAGATTCCCAAAATACCAAACGATTCGCTCTTTATGGAGTATTTATTGAGGTCGTTAATGAAAAAGTATCATAAAAACAAAATACATACACACAATTTTATCTGATAACAAAAAAAAACTACCAAAGTATTTTAAAGTCTTTACCGGATATGAGTTTGTAATTATTGTCAGGGGTTTACCCTTCTTAACCTACGGGCTACTTTTGGCAAATACGCAAAATGCGCTTAACGTTTGCGAAAATAAACATATTTACT
>JAGVSQ010008185.1:0-14620 GCA_022683975.1 Rhyacophila evoluta
TTTTAATATAAATACTAGATAGATCTATCAATGATATGTAGAAGTAATTATATTAAAATAAATATTATTATTTATCAAAACAAATTGTAAATTTATTCGAAATTGGTAAGAGTGTGTGTAAAATTACCACATGTTGCCGGGATCAAATTTGAATGCATATGACTGATTTTGTGACATTTTATGTGTCTCTATGAACAGCAATATAAATAATCTTTTGTTTCTTTACAAAACATAATAATTATTGAAAGAGCATAAGAAAATTTTTCAATGCTGAAGATAACTTTTTTCTTACCAATATTTTTCGATATGTTTACGTATTTTTGTCTAGTCTAAAAATAAATAATATGACTGTAATGACTTCTACATATCATTGATAGATTTATCTAGTATGTTTTTAAAATAAATAATAACATTTTATTAAAAAATAAAATAATCGCTTTGAAAGTAAGGCGCACAGACCTACATGTACTCCATACATCTCAAAGGGTTAAAACCTACACAGGTACGCTACGCTACGTCACGTAGAATCAAATTGTTTGGCAACACAGAATTTTTCCACTATTATTTCATTATTATTTTGATTTATAGCTCCATTGTTGGGCTATCGATAGTCGCTACCTGTTCATTGTCTGCGAAGACTTTGGCTAGTAGATATTCCTCCGTTTTTATTATTTGTTTTGTATCTCTTGTTTACATAACGTGTCTTTTGTATGCCGGATTGTTATAGTGATTTCAACCGTGTCGAATTAAAACGTCGAACCAGTATGGCTAGATTTTTTTTGTAATTATTGAAAGAAAAATTCTCGATCGGCTTTACGTCGGCAAAATACTTGTTTGACATAGAAATTATATATTTAGTTATTCAATTGTCTTCTCCCATCTCAACAAGGCTCTATAAGCAGTCAATAAAAATATACATCATTAACACTTAAGTGCACACCAACCTATGCATATGAAACTAGTATACTTTTTATTACACTTGAACCTTACTTTTGTTGTGTCACAGTACACGCTTGTTGAACTGGTGTGGAGATATGGCTGATGTTGAAGAGGTATGCAAGATGTCCAGAGTTGAAACATAATTGCCTACGTACAATTTTGATATTAACTCTTTGACGACGGGTCGTCGAATATGTTTATTCGAAGATCAAACCGTCGCATAATCAACGCTCGGAACAATTTTTAGATTTCTTTTACTTATTTGTATTTTCTAGCTGTATCCGGCCATGCAATGCTATGGCTCTGTCTGATGAATGGCGTTGTTTAAAAAAAAAACAAAACATGTTTTTATCTGTCACAGGGTATATAAAAATATGCGCTTATTCAAATGCAACGTTGTGTCAAAATTTCAAAGCAATCGGTGAAGAACTTTCGGAGACTTAAGATTTTGAACAAACGAACATTTTTATTTTTTATTGATAATACACACCGTCAACTATTCAATATCTTGCAATGTTTGACTTATTCCACTATGGTAAAATTTTAAGGGATAATACTTTGAACACGTATTTTTTTTATAAAATAACCATATAGTATATTTTTCATTGTTTATTTTTGTTCTCAATAATTTTGAACCGATTTTCCCCATTTGTTCAGTACAAAAAATACTTGTTCAAAGTGTTATACTTAAAATTTTGCCATAGTGGAATACGGTCACTTTGGAAATATATCTCTCTATATTTCTTAACATATAATATATCTTTCGAACTACTAAAGCTTTATTAATTTTACCGAAACGCTAAAAAAACAATTTCACACTCTTTTTATATGTCTTTTTCATGAAATAATTAAAAACGTTGCCCGTTGTCGAAAGGTTAAATAAAAAAGTTCTGAAACTATGCATATTCAGTCAGTTCTAGAAAGGTAATATTCGTAACTACGTATACAATCATTCGGTAACTGTGTATATTATTATAATAACACGTGACGTTCCGAATGCTCACATAGTGTGACGAAGCCGTTTTTGTATCGCTTCGCATCACCGCCGTACACCAGTGATGCGGTCACCCGTGTAATATGGTTTTCATTCAGCGAAAGTGTTGAGAGATCCAATCCGAGAGACAATCGGTCCGTGTGTCTTAACTCAATGAAATTTAATAATTCGTTTAATTTTATTGCCCCAATCATTTATAAGTGATTAGTTAAGTAAACGTCTAGTGGGTTTTTAGGGATTGTTCTAGCGGAACAACGAAAGAATTTAGTCAAAGTAATGAATGCATTGTAGATAGGTCTATTAGAGTGAAGAGAATTTGGATGTCAGCCGTATATAACTTTTGCCATGCCGCAATGGGCAACTGCCTACCGTGAAGTAGTCATAATTCGTTGGTGGTTAAGTTTCGAGAATCACAGATTTTAACCGTACGCACGCCTACGACTCACCGGTGAGTCGTGCGATGACGCCCTGTACGCCAGCGACTCACCCGTGAGTCGGGATAATTTCTCTCACTAAACGTTCAATATTCTAGATCTGAAAATTAGTTTCGACATTAACTCATTAATGCATACGCATAATACATACAATGCGAGCTCACACCAAACATTAGTGAATTTCAAATTTTGTAAGTCAAATTATTTAAATTGCATGTTACTATACTTTACTATCTCGAAGATCTCTGGCGTACAGGGCAAGATCATGTGCATTGCGACTGGCAGTTTAAGAGTTAAACCCCCAACTCGCTCAAATTAACATGTCATTTTTCACCATATCCGTTCTGCAATGTAAAGTTACATCTTGATTGGTTGCAACTGGTTGTCATACAATTGCACAACTCAATAGTCATCCACTTGTGCATTATAAGATTTCAAAATCCAGCAGATGTGGGAATCGAACCCGCACTGCATGGATGCGATGCGAAAATGTATATTATATTTAATGCATTTAGATTAAGGGAATATTATGTTCGAGGGGTTGGGTGGATGGTTAGTTTACTCCAACACGTTCGTCAACCGGTGGTCCGTAAGAAAACTTTGGTGGTCTACGATTATTGTGTGCTTTTTTCGTGTGTATTACATTACAGAAGAGCAAAGTACATTTGATTGAACTTTGCACTTCTGTAATTATTATTTCATAACACAAAATGTCATTTTTATAATGATCACTTTATATTTATTTGTACATTTTTTGAAAAAAAAAACTAGCGCTTTGCAATATTTTAAATTCTAAGTGAGGTCCGAAATGTGTGCGGCTCTTGGTCTAATTTACCCCGTGTAATGAATTAGTGTTACAAAAGACTCTATATTATCCATCTTCAACCATAAAAATAAAAACAAATGTTAACTAATGAGCAGCAAATGATATGTACTTATATTTGGCACCTCTCGTCAAATAAAGTAGATCGCTTCTCGATATCAAAGCTCTGGGATACGCCTGATTAAAACCAGATGTAAGGACGGGGCGGGTGGATGGTGGGCACATTAGGAAGCCCGTGCGTTTGGTTACCTCTCGGCCGCCGATCTGTGAAATAACTACATTATTTAAATCTGTTCAAATAGTTCTAAGTTTGTATATTTCAATTACATGTGTAAATAAAAACACATCAATATTTCACCACTTATCTTAGCAATCTTTTTCTTTACCAAAATGATTTTAATTGAGCTATTTATCAAGTTTAACGCTAAGAGAGGCTTTGAAAGAGGTAACACAACAAAAACACTAATTTTAACTTATAACTTTGTGCACACGCAAAAACATTACACCTATCATGAGTGAGGTTGTGTGAATGTGTTGATCCACTACTCACCTGGTAAACTAGTCGAAGGCTGGGAGGTCAATAGCATCTATTAAATACTTATGTACTTAACAACTCGGTGATTAGGTTACTTGATAATTCATTATCTTTTGTTTCTATTTAACGCTGAGTAAAACTGATTAATGTTCACGTTCTTCTGATTAAACGTGTGGCTCGCATACACTCTACGAGACGCTAAACCTTCTTTCACAAGTCAGTATTTTTTAAAAATTATTGTAAACTATCCATCTATCTATATAAATAAAAACGTAAATGTTCGTTTGTTCAAAATCTTGAATCTCCGAAAGTTCTTCACCGATTGCTTTTAAATTGGACACGACGTTGCATTCGAATACGCTCGTGCTTACATATATATATTATTAATTAGTCTTATGAGTTCAAATTTCTTCTCAAGTGCTCCTTCGATTCCGAAATAAGAGTGGCCACGTGTGGTAAATGTTATACACATTCTCACACATTTAGAACAACTTTTCAGTTTATTTGGTTCGTTGTTTGGAAATAGAAAAGCATTTTTACAAATCGGCATATCCAATTTGATTGGTTGTATGATATTAGTTGAATTGATGGCAGTGAAAAATTTTAATGTTTGATACGTTTGTGCATAAAAAATTATCTCACAAATGAACGGGGTAATTAGAACATACTTCTAAGAAATTTAGTCATATAACTTCATATATACAAATATATTTTTAATTTTATCTAAAACTGAAAACCTCATAAATTAGTACTTATTTATCACGTATTAGATATATTGTCATAATACTTTAAACAACAGTTTAAGCGACGATGGTTTACAGTGCGAAAATATATACAATACTTAAATTGTTTTTTTTTTTTTGATGTAAATATATCTTAATAATAGATGTTACATCTGTGACAGGTAAAAATATGCACTTTTGAAAGACAGTACCACTTAACCAGACTGGGCCACAGCAACACGTGACTGGGTACGACTGGTTAAAAATAAAATGATATTCAAATTGTAAACTAATAATAAATATTTTCAAACAAATTTTCAGTCGTAAACACGGGTTACAAGCTAATCTATATAAAAGCTCTTTATAATAAATAATATACATTAAACAAAAGTTTTTTGTCTTTTAGATGCGCGAAATAAAAAAATAAATATATTTCCATACAATAAAATTAATCATTCAATTAAAATATACCATTAAAATATATTTAACGTTTCATATCAGCTTCATTAAATTTTGAAATTCAAAGAATATTCTAAATTATACGACATTTATAAAAATATCTTTTTTTTATTTAAGTCAGCTGAAACCTTATAACATGTTTATTTATGCTGAACAGTACAGATACATTTTACCAATACGATTTATATCTTAAGTTCGCGATTGTTTAAAATTTTAAATGCATGCATGAAGCAATATGTGGAGGCTGTAACAAAACCATATAAAGTTATCTATTCTTACAAAAGCTTTAATTTCATTTTGGCTAAATTGGAAAATATATTTGCATATATTTTGTATTTTGATGAAGGTACGTAGGTGTGTAAAAGTATCAAATTATGATTCGTAATATAATATTGATACAAAGAATAGGAAGGTCCATGCGTTCTTGGACGTCGTTTGTTTCCCCGTATGTCATATTCTCTCATTATAGCGCATCAGTTCACGTGTGGATAATTTCACAGTGCATGTATATACCGCAGTAAACATCCTAACATATGTATTTTAAAATAAAATTTATTTGCCCCCGTGCCATAGCCACTTGGTGATACGTGTGTCTCAGGTTCGCCAGCTCTGAACAAACAGGAGGCAGTCGATAACGTGTATACATTTTTAATAAACTATATTTTCACTCCTGTTCACAACGTAATGTTTGTTATTTTAATCTATTTTAGTCATTGGGGGTCTTATTTTGATATAGCCATGGAATATTCAGTACAATAAGATTGTATAAAATTTGAATTTGGAAAGAAAATTGTTGTTTTTCTTTACTTCCTTTACTTTAAATAAATATATATTTTTTAAATATAAAATTGTTATTCGAGAGTATGGCGTGTGGTAACCAACGTGGTACACCCTGTATAACGTTAGGAGTGTCCCACGAGGACGTTACAAAGACCTTGGTTATCAAGAACTGTGCACGATTTATATTATAGTATATATTATTTATAATTACATACTGATATAAGAAGACTAGTTAGCATTTTTGTGGGTAGGATTTGTTGAATACTTGGGTACTTAATACCAATATGCTGGGAATACATTTTAAATGAACGATATCAGTACGTTAATCAGTAATACTATAAAAATGAGCAACGGTAAATTAGATTGATGTTTTCTGACGCCGTTTGAAAGGTTTATTAATGAGCGTCTTAAATATGCGCCTACGTCTTATGGATGTTTCTTTATTGCTGATTAGATATGAGAAAAAAATCTAGCTTCGTATATATACGTAAGTAATTTCGGTGACCCCGACAAGTCTTCGTAAACAAATGTAAAACCATGTCAACTTTTAAATAAATCACAATGATACTATGTATTATTTCAAATAAGGTTTCTTCTATCATTTTACAATATATGGTTGGCTCTAAATTAAGTACACTGGACGGTGAAATAATTTCTTTATAATATATTTCCTGGCTTAATGAATAATAATGATTTAAATATTTCGCAATGATAAATCAAAACTATAATGTTTGTAGTATTTTTAGTACACGACTTCTGTATTTTTTTTTATTAAACAAATTGTACTAGTAACTTAATATATGAGTAGTTTTTCCAGTCAGCTTTTTGGGTGAAAGTTCTTTTCATATTGAAGTCAAAGTAACCTGTTTAAGGTGAAATATTGAAATTATTGACCCCTAAAAATCAGATTTGTACCTCTATACGAACTGAATAAATGGTCTGGCATTTTTCATGGAGTTATGTCTGAATGTTGAAATTAAAATTATATATATTAAAAAATATCTCCTTAAACTCTCGCCTTACTGTCCCAAAAGCTGCAGTGCTGCTTTCTGAGTATCCAGTAAAATGTATGTTTTAAATTCAAATTATAAAAAAATTGCTAGATTAATTATTGTAATTAGCTGTATAAATAATTTTGTCGTGTACTAAAAGAAAAATAATATATAATAAATGCAAGACATGCACAAATAAAAGAAAAGCAAAATAGACTATATGTGCAGTCGAATATCCTTTACTGACTGATCTAACTGCTTTGAACACTGAGACGTAATAACATCTTTCATATAAATGACGCTTCTGTTACACATACCAACATCATTTGATACACGCACGTACATCCCGATCCTAAATATGATACGAAATAATTATTTCCGTTGATATTGATGAACATTTTTATTTTGTAATGAAATTATTGAAATCATGGGGACTTTATGACGAATATATAAACTATGGAAACCTTTCAATGAGTATATTTGGAGTATTAAAATAAAATATATTGTATTTTTACTAATACATTTATTACCTTTGAGTATAGACTGATGGCATACGGTTATGATTCATTTTTATGGCATTTTTATGAAGAAACTATTAATGTTCTAATGTTGTCTACTATACTAGGCTACTAGCCCAAGTGCGAACCAAGCTTAAGAGTTAAATTGGGGCAAGATTTAAGCGACTGCACGTATTATTGTAATGGACTTGGTGGGCAGTTAAAAACATTTTCACATCGGATAACTGTGAACTACGCAGTGTTAATTATGCAAAACTAGACCGTTACGTACATCTGTCTGCCTTTACGGCAAGGCAATTTCGTTCTCCTTCTTTTCGACCTAGCTTCGCGTAAAATGTTGGCAGCGTACCGGCCAGGTTACATGACCCGTACATTTTTTGTATTGTTTTCTTGAGTCTAATTACTTTTGAAGCTGTAATGAAACATGTAATACTTATCTGATTCATAGGTTCAGCTCTAAAAACAATCTTTCGAAACAGTCTCTCGTATTCGGATCTATTTTAGATATATTATTAATTACATTCATTAGATACGGGCGTAGATGATTACGGCCGACTCTGGCATAGGAATTTAATTAGAAATAAATAATTATACACTTCCTTCCATGTGTAATTTATATACATTTCTGTAGTTAGCGAAAGCTGTGTGTTTAACCCTTTGAGGAGTATGTACTACATGTACGTCAGCGCGCATTTTTAAAAATATAATTATCATAAATAAATATAATATCAATGATGTGCAAAAATCAAAACAATCATATCATTTATTTTTTAGGCTAGAAATAATACTTAAAAATTACTAAAAAAATGAGAAAAAAAAACGACTTCAGCATTGAAAAGTTCTCTTATGCTATTTCGATATTTATGTTTTTTTGTAAAGAAACGAAAGATTATTTATAGTGCTGTTTACAGAAATACATAAAATAGAACATAAATCAGTCCTATGTGTTCAAATTTGTTATCGAGTGCTCCTTTGATTGCGAAATGGGAGCGGCCACACCTGGCAATGTTATACACATTCTAGCCAATTTGGAATAACTTTTTAATTTATTTTCTTCGATGTTTGGAAATAGAAAAGTATTTTTTACAAATCGGCGTATCCAATTCGATTGATTTTGTGATGGTAGTTGAATTGATAGCAATAAAAGATTTTAGTGTTTAAAACGTGTGTGCATAAAAAATGAACCCACTAATGAAAGGGTTAATAGATAATAATACGTACACATCCTGATATACATTATAGTATAATTCGTATCAAAATGTGTACACATTATGTAGCGTACTAACTTGTATAATTAAATTTTACTCATATATTGTGAGAAATAGACATTCTAAAGAAAAATTAATTGTTTAACTTGGTTGTTTGTAAAGCATTCTGATAATATTCTTTTTTAATTGGAATAGTTAGTAATAATATTTAGTTTTTATATGCCTGCTAACGAAAATTTTAATATTGTATAGACTCGAACGTGAAATTTAGACTCAACAAGACGTGTTGATTATGTGCTTATGAAAGCGAGGTGTCATTTGAAATCACCACAGTGTCCTCAAAACGGTGTTTGAGGTAGGACGGATCCCAGAAACCACACGTAGGTGTTATAATAAAAGTTGGTCGATGGGTATTTTTACTCCAAGTTGAAGAAGGCAGACTTCGAGAGTAGAAATGTTTAGTTAAACTTTTTACAATGATTGTTCGTTGATATTTTTTTAAAACTGTGAAATTCTTAAAATAAAAACATTATTTTGAAGCATAATTATGTCCGGTATAGAATAAATAACTATTGTTAATTGAGTTAGTATTGACTTGGTCAAATCGATTTCACAACAGTTTGATAATTAATGCAATTGTGATTTATTTTAATATTCTCGTTAGGGCTTGTTGTTATTAGTCGACAGCTTTTGGTTATCCATTGCTCTAAACTTAGCGATTTAGTACGCCTAAGGCCGAGACTGCAATAGATGCCACGGCGGCAGAGGGACAGCAGCAAAACGTCGGCAACAGAGATGCAAAATAGCTATTAATGAGTGAGTGAGTAAGTTGTTGTAACGACAACGTCTTGTCGCGCTGTCGAACTTGCTCACTCACCTATTTATAGCTATTTTGCATATCTGTTGCTGACGTTGTCTGTCGCTCTGCCGCCGTGGCATTTATCGCAGCCTCGGCCCAAACAATAGTCTCAAAGCATGGATACTTACGAACTGTCAACGGGGGCGCCAGCGTGGAGCATATGGGTCTCTACAGCACGAAGACTTATCTTGCATAGAGTTCAGCTCCTTGGAAATCGAGTCATACATTAAACAAAAGTTTAAAAAGTTCTAGCATTAACCCTTTGAGGAGTATGGACGCACATGTACGTCAGTGCGCCTCTTCAACATATTTTAAAAACCATTATTATATTTTTTAATAAATGTTATTATTTATTTTAATATAAATACAAGATACATCTATCAGTGATATGCGGAAGTCATTACAATGATAACATTGATTGTTAGGCTGGAAAAAGATATGTAAACATTACGAAAAAATGAGAAAAAAATGTCGACGTCAGCATTAAACAATTCCCTTATGTTCTTTCTATAACTATCATAATTTGCAAAGAAATGAATTATTTATATTACAGAAATACATAAAATATCACATAAATCAATCCTATGCGTTCAGATTCGTTCCCAAGTGCTCTTTTGATTCCGCAATGGAAGCGGCCACATGTGTTAATTAATTTTATACACATTCTTACCAATTTGGAATGACTTTTCAACTTATGTTGTATGGAAATAAAAAAGCATTGTTTAAAAATCGGCGTATCCAATCTGATTGATTTTATGATGGTAGTTGAATTGATAGCAATGAAAGATTTTAGTGTTAAAAACGTGTGTGCTTAAAAAATTATCTCACTAATAAAATGGTTCGAGACAAAACGTGGTCTTTTGTAGCATGCTTGAGAGAAGACGATAAATCCATGAATACGGAATATAAGATGATTTTATTTTTGTGTTTGTTTTATTAACATATTGAGGTAATTTTATCTCGTCCTGGATTCCAATTTAAGCACTTATCTGGCCGCACGCATCGCTAGGAACCCTTCTTTTTATTAATCGTGGCGTATTTCCGTGGGATTCATTGAATAATGAACGAAACATATGGGGATACGCAGCGCCCCAGTGTTTAATCGCCGTGGTTTATTTTTATTCACCTGAATACGAGATGAATTTATGTTGGGTGATAAAAAACGAAAGTGAGTTAGGAGTGCGTTAGAGGAAATCGAGATTTTTTACTGTCGTTTGTGTCCAGGTATATTGAACATTTCTATTGTATACTTAAATGGATTACATTCCTAGAAAAAATACGATTTGAGAAATAAAATTCTTTTATTACCTGGTATAATCAGGAATAATTTCAACAATAGTGCTGCGTTAACTTAATAGTGTACATTATTTAAAGAAAAGAACATATAAATCGCCATCTCTTGACTGTGTGCTAGGTGTGTTTCTTGGAATATATTCTGTAAACGAATAAGCCTTAAAGTCAGAATAATATCGACTGTGGTAGGGAAAAAGAACGTAAACTACAACGAACAAATTGTACAGGAGGTACAAAAACGTATATTTAATGATCTTGGGTTAAGGACGACATAATAAATATACACAAACTTAATGCGTATGGAGACTAAAACTGGTATTTTATTAACCCAATATGATATAATTTTAACAGGTTATTTAAGAAAAAATAATAAAATTGGTGTAGTAAAAGTCCTTTTTTGTTAGTCATAAATTTCACAGGTCATCTTTTTTCAATCTTAAAAGTTAAATTTAGATATTAATTTGATATTCCCAGCTTACATCTTATTGATAAAACGTGCAATAAGTTGTATAAATTGTAATTATTGAAAAAGGATCTTTTGAGGGTTATGTCTTTTTTTATATCTACACTCGATATGAAATTTACTGTTGGAAATAAATAACATTTTATTTTCAAAATTATAAGATAAATATTCATGAAGATTCGATGCAGTTATATTATGAATTTCCCGTACTTTTAAAGAGTTCAAAATTTTAACTTTAAAAAAACTTTTAAGGATTAAATAATTACAGTTAGTAATATGATTAAAATAATACAAACATATCGACTGTGGAAAAGAAAATAGTCAAAATAGCTTTGATTCCATAATCGTAATCGCAACGTTCTAGCAAAAGGGTGTAAGCTGAAAATGCTGAATAAATGTCTAAATTTAGATTTCAAATTTGAAAAAAGGATGGCCTGTGAAATTTACAACCGGGATAAATGACCTCCACCTCATCAATTTTATTTGTTTTTCAATAACTCATTAAATAATTATTATATTGAGTGAATAAAACATCAGTTTTAGTCTTCGTGCAATTCCATATTTTGCCTATGTAATGTTTTGACTTTGGCCCAAAATCATTAAATAAAAGCTTTTGTTACCTCCTTTAAAATTCGTCATATTTGTATTACGTCTTTTTTACTTTCCATAGTTGATATATCGAATTTTGAATGCTTTCAAGAAATATGCTGATCATGGAGAGTCATTTCAATTGGCTCTATAATATTTGCAACAACAAGGTGACACCTAATCAAGTCTGTGGCTATGACGCAATCTCGCAATGATTATCATGTAATTTTGTATGAAAAATATTGTTACATACATTATCATTATGCCAGAGGAGAAACACCCACTGTGACTGAGTAACGTTTCACGATGTTTACTCTCCGTTTAACTGTTCAAATAAGCGGAACTTGCTAATTTCCCTACAACTATACACAAAATATCCAATCAAGGCAGGGAGCATCATATTTCTCTTTCTATCTTCACAGTTAGAGCAGCTCGAAACGTAAATTAGTATTGTGTGAATTGGTAATCTGTGCGCATCAGGTGTGTGATTTTTCGCAAGGTGAACGCGTTTTCTTGTATTTCATGCTAATGGATGGCTCCTGCATTTAACCCTTTTGCTGCGTGTTAAGGAACGACCGATCATGTTTATTTAGCAGTGTGAACGTAGGTAGCGTCCACGTGGGTGTGGTGATCGCTCGTTGATAGCCAATCATATTATCTTTGCAAAAATCAGGGCTCGTATTGCAATACTTAATTATCTGTCAATGTTAATATGCTGTAAACTTACTTGTGACTGTAAGTGTTTGTTGTAACATATTTATTAAATTATTTTTTCGACCAAAGTCGCTCCGAATGTTTCTATATCGAAAATGCACTTATCGTATTTCATGAAAATTGCATGTTAGGCAGTCAGTTCATTACGCAAATCTTTTCTATATAAATTAATTTAATATGTAATTTTGCGGGTCACTTTAATGTTAATAATTTAATGGTAAAACAAAAAAGTAATGCAAAACATAACGACTCTCAGAAATACCACGACCATAACTAAGACCACCAGTATTTTTCAACGGTCGCATCAATGTCTGTTCAATCGTCATAGCCGTCCAGATTCTACTCCAAAATTTGTACGTTCGTCTGATTGTGAACCAACCGTTCACCACGAGCCGTTCATACTCTATTGGTGCAAGTTTGCTCTTAAGGATCAACATATCCAGTACATAAAGTTGGGCTGACTCTGCGTACAGCAAATGGCCACTGGCATGGAAGTATGGTAACATCTTCTAAAGACAATTGAGATTTAGCTCCCAATCTTCGCTCCTTTCAGCATGAATGAGCTGGTCCATCAGAGTTGATGAATCAGTTCTAAGTAGCAGAACTACCAAATATTGCCTGTCTCCAGTTGTCACCATCAAAGGGTCTTCTCTTCAGAAACTTTTAATGCAAATGCAAATGTACGGAAGGGTGTAAAGCCGCTTGTAATTGCAGAAAACCAGAAATTAACTGCTTAACAATTTGTGCGAGCCGCAAAGACCATTTTTGTACTAACGCTCCTTCCAAAACCGATGTAGTGACTACTACAAGAGACGATGATGACATCGATGAAGAGATGCTTCAGTTGAATGATGAAGAAATCAACTCAAATGAATCGAACAAAATGGAAAGACAAATAAACGCGCGCAAGTAAATCAATGATTGATTAATTATTGATACCAAATGTTTTCTTCGTCGAACGTAGGATGTTGAATAATTTCGATAAGTTTGAAGTGAGCTGGTACTTATATTTCTGCGCCAAAATACATCATGTTAGTACTCTTTTTATGCATAATTTTACTTCTATAGCTTATTACTGGACAAAGTTTTTGATTTGATGGGTCGTTTTTGAATTATTTTGTGAAAACTGAAAAACGCCCCATTTTAAGCTACCTTTATCCACCTAGCTAATTAAGCTCACCTCGGCGGAAGAGGGAAACTTAGGATAATCATACTGGGCTATACCTGAACCGGTTAAAAACATAAAACCTTTACCCTGAATTAATATTCGTTTCAACCCCCCAGCAACTGGCCTATAAAGGGAGAAACTGAAACTAAACAGATGGTCGCTAACAGTAAAGCATTTTTTGGGCCGTATAACGAAACATTGTGGGCCGTAAATCTAAAAAGTGCCACAGTTAAAAAAGGCCGTTACAGTTAAATGCCGTATAAAGAGAGGATGTATAGCGAGGTATAGGTGTATCGAAAACATTGCTTTACCAAATCAATAAGTAAGATTAGGTTTTAAATTTTATGAACCGGATTTCGTTTTATTCTGTACATTTCAAGCACTGTGCCATTGTCTTAAACAGGTGGTGTGGAAATTCATAGAGTGGCAAATTATAGTTAGCAATGATAACGAAGGTGATGTGATGATAGTCTGTAGGTGTGAACGTATTTGAATAGGAATATTAAGTTGTTTTCGCGCATGTCATCCTAAATATGGGCCAATTGGTGACGAAATTCCGGAAATGGACACTTACGAATTAGGCTAACTCGATAACATAACTATTACCAGGGTCCTGTACTGTAGTACGTGCTGTGAACCATTAGCACCAATCAAATATAAACAACACAATACTATAACGACTGTGGAAAGAAAAAGGGACGTAACCCACTCATAATAAATTTCACATGAGGCATAAAACGTATATTTAATGATTTTAGGTCAAAGTCAAACTATTAAATAAACACAACCTGAAGAACTGGTATTTTATTTACCCAATCTTATATAATTTTAATAAGTTATTTGAGAAAAACCAATAAAATTTATGTTGTGGAAGTCCACGTTTCTGGTCGCAAATTTGGCAGGCTATCCTTTTTTCAAATTCAAAAGCTAAATTTAGATACTAATACGGCAGTTGCAGCTTAAATCCTTTTGATGGAACGTGTAGTAACTTTTATACATTGTGAATATCAAAAATGTATTTTGAACAAATTCAGGGCTACGTCCTTTTTACTTTTCATAGTCGATATGCTTTCGAGTTTTTTTTTTATACCATGTTCGCTCCCAACTTGGAGCATATGGATCTACACATTG
>JAGVSQ010008186.1:0-14617 GCA_022683975.1 Rhyacophila evoluta
GCTAACAGTGATCTCACATATGGAAGTTTACCGGTTTTAAATAATTCAGAATTTATTCATTTTATGTATCAAAGGAAATATTTATAATTATAATGTATTTCGCTCAAACAAATAATGTATGACCGTAAAATTAGATAATTTATTTGTATTTTTTTGTACATTTTATGTCCGTTTCAAAAGTGAAGAATATGTTTGCTAAAAAATTGAAATACATCAATTTCCACATAACCTAAGGACATTTTTTAAAACTTCTTGAACAAATTGGTTATCACCCAATTTATCAATATTGAATATACTCTTATTATTTTAAAAATATACCACAAATATGAAAATTAAGATCACAATCTCAAATTTAAATGCGTGCTATCTAAGCTTTTGACTATCAGAATGAAATTTATAATTCAGAAGAAATATATATGTATTTTATAAAACAACCTGTTTCATTTAGGTTTTCCAACATGAAAGATTATATAATATTTGTTAAAATACAAAAACCATCAATGGTATTTATTGTAACATATAACTATGTTCCGTCATTATTTTTCTTCTATTTCCAGTTCATAAGCAGAGCTTTATATTGTAACATAAAGATACCCCCTTGAAAACTTTAAGATAAAGATAACATGTGAGGACTCAAAGTTTTTTTTGCTCTCTTATAATGTAATTGCTCAACGTTTTGAGTATCAACCTACACATTCATGAATTTAAAGGTATTTTTATGAAGCTACGGAATTTAATCATCTACTTTTGTATCTACCATAATACTAATACTAATTTTAGTTCTGTAAAAATTATTAAAAAATTATCAATCGCTCTAAATTACATAATATCTGAATTTCGAAGCTTGGAAAAATACACGATGAAGGTTTTTAATAGAATTAGAGGTCAAATTGAAATTATTGTCTCCCCGGCAACCGAGATGTTAAAATATATGCTTATTTAGATACTACAGTCTTAATTTCTCCCTCTGTTGGAGTGGAGCAATTTAGTTGAAGAATCGTCTGTCAACCAATTCTCGTAACATAATAACAAATTAACGGATATGGTTAATTTACATTTATTAATTTATGCGATTTATGTTATACTAGAACATAAAATGACAGAGTATTTCAAAAGTGAACTTATACCACTATATTGAAATTTAAAGACAAAGATTTGCAATCAGTATTTTTTGTATAAGATAACCATGAAGCATATTTTTTAATATTTATTTTTGTTTTCAACATTTTAGGAAATGATTTTTTCTACTTGTTGACATTGTTTGTTAATCATTATTTTATACAAAAAATACATATTCAAAATCTTCTCTTTCAAATTTTGGGATAGTGAAATAAGTTTACTTTAGAAATATATCTCCTAAATATGAATTATGAGTATTTAATAACATGTATAACATAAAAGATATTTTGATAAATACAATTATTATATAATATATTTATGAGTATTATAATGAAATTAGAGTTTTTAAAGGGGATATTTTATTTGATTATACTCTATTCAGTTGGCACTTACTAGTGTTTGTAAAATATTTCCAGGTGTTAATTATTGAGTCCAAAACGGGTCAGAAGAAAAATTTACTTAATTTCATCAATACTTCCAATTTTGCAGGTGCGCAAAATTTTTAATTAAATCTACACGCGCCATTTTCGCCGAAATTTTTTTAAAGTAATTGTAAGCGCAAGAAAAATCTTATTAATTTTAAAATACTCAAAAAAGCTCTCACGTTAAAATATCAAGTAAAAGCTTAGAATAACTCTTAAAAAAATTCGAAGGAAAAAATGAAACATAAGCGCAGAGAAAGTACTAAAAGCTGCCATACAGAAATAAAATATTATAAAGAAGGAAGGTTTTTTAAGGTTCTTATTAGCGATACGAATGATGAAGAAATTTTTATGTCTTTATTTTGAGCTTTTAGCGCGTCCGGTTTTAAGGCTTTACGACAGTTTTAAACCTTTTAATTCAATCTCTAAAATATGTTTAGTACGTTTTTTTACTCTATTTAAACTTTTTTATAGTTTACGTTTACGTATTAAATATTTATATAAATGCTTGTGGTAATAAAAATAGCATATTGCCAAACTAATATTTGAAAAAATCTATTAAAAAAAAACAAATCTTGTCTTAATAACTTTTGCTAAATTATAAATCAAGATATATATTACGAGAAATATAAAAGCCTTCGATAATTCAAAAACAGAGACTTTTTATTGAATTAAAATAAATATTTATATTTATTATAATTCTTGGTATAATGTTTTGCTTATCGATATTTCAGTGGCTATATCATTTAATATCATGTCTCCCCGGTAGCGTGAATAGTAGCGTGCGCGCCTAGCAATCCGGGGAATGCGGGTTCAATCCCTCATCTATCGGATTTCAAAAATTCGAAAAATACAGAACAGGACTATTGGGTTGAGTGAATTGTCTGACAGACAATTCTCGTGAAAAATAATCTATTAAGACGTCTTCACATTGCGGAAGTCCATATACTATAATTCATATGTTCCATATTGGGAGCGAACATGGTTTAAAAAAAATCATTTTTAAGAACATACAACTGTTTTAAGAATGTTATTTTATCTTCAAGCCACATAAAAATATGTAATAGTTACCGAGTAGTAAACGTTTTTGCTTTAGTGCCGAAGATTTCTATATAGAAATATGAATTTAAAGGTTCAGAACTGGATACCTAATAGGCTTACTTATGTATTGATAATCTGTCAATACAATTCCTTAAATTAAAAAGATCCGTTACTTTTAAGGTGAATTTGATGAATAATAATTTATTATAACTTTTTTTTAATAAGTAAATGCTGAAATAATTAATAATGGTTTAATTGCTACTTGAATAAATATTTCAATCGTGAAGTAATTGTTACAATATTTAGGGCAGTGCTGATTTCAGTATTTTAAAATCAAATTTTCTAGTTAATACCCGTTCATTAAATGTTATGTGGAATATTCGCAATGAAATAATAATCTGACCTGGCAAGTGAGACATTCCCCAGCCTTCAACCTTCTTGCTTGGAACATCGACGACTATTTCAGTGGTCCAAGTTCCATCGTCTTTCTTGAAGAACCTGAAATAAAATGATAAACGAACACATAAGTTGATGTATTTTTTAGAAATATTTAATCAATGATATGTAAACTTTGTCAACGCCCTACTTTAATAACTGCCACTGGTAATTGCTCTAATATAACCTAACCACGACTTCATCCTCGGTATTTAGGTGTACACCATGACGTAAAAAACGTGAGGTGATCTTAAAAGTGTTATAAGTGTCACAGGGGCAGCATATTAAGATTGTGGCTAGCGTGAATATATACTTAATATTCCTGTTGTAATTACCTAAACTATGCTCACATCGAAATTTGTGAAAAAATATCTTATCGCTCGCTGAAAGCTTTTCATTTTGTTTTAAATGCCATGAAGTTAGTTTTCGTAGTTTTATTAGTACTGTCTCACTGCGTTTTATTTTCCAAAGATATCTGTTATCGAAACTTGGAATACGGTTCATTTGAGCTTTTAAAAGCTGCCGTGAATCGCTTTCCTCAAGTATTACCGTGAAAATGTACGCAATGAATAAACGGCATTTGGTTTTTTCGAATACAAGAAATATCTTCCTTTCCAAAATGAACAAGCAATTTTCTTTGTGCGTCTCGTTAAAATTGAAATAGTAGAACATATTTCATGGCTTACCTTTGGGCCAGGCAATAATTTCAAAGTGACTTTTGCATTTTGATCCCTTTCCTCATTGTTGATTCGGAACAAAGCTTGAAATAATGCTGTACTACAAATTGAAAAGAAAAGTAGAAACATGTCCATAGAAATCGTCTCACATAAAGATTCCGTTTGAACGCACACTTCATGAATGTATTCAAGCTTTGATTTACACACATGTTTCAAAATAATTGATATTAACACTTGGCCTGCGGGATCCATAATATTACGTTACTGTGTAGTCCAGCGGTTATCTGCCAGACTCAAAGCGTCCCGGGCCTCACATTTTAAATATTTTGACAGCTAATTGAAGTCAAATACTTTTACTACATTTTTATAAGAAAACCAAAAAACTTTCTTGTTCTATACTTCGTAAATATCTTCACTCCTCAACAATTTACAAGTGTGTTAAGTTTATTCTATCCTATCATTTTGGACCAAAATCGTCTTCCTTGGTTTAGTATACTTTTTTTTCCACTTCCGGTAAAACATTTTAAATACTTTTTATTAATGCCGATGAGGATTATATTATATTTTTTCTCAAACATAAAAAAATCGTCATATCTTAGTTATAAATGATAATTATTTAAGCTGTGACAGAATTATAATACTGAGATATTGATAAATTGGTTCCGTATAGAATTAGTACTTTGATACTTTGGTAAATATGTTTCTTTTCTCAAACGTTAAGCGCATTTTACAAATTTGTCTAAAGTAGCCCGCAGGTTAAGTGTTAATAAATATTTAATTTTTGTCCGATGATTAAATGCCGTAATAATACGGAAATAAGAGAACGGACTATGCAGCCACTTATCACTGACAAAGTGAAGCTCCGACGCTGATAATAATTCAATATCCGCTAAAATTAACCTGTACAGTGGCAATGTCGTCATACTTAATGTATTTGTCGATAAGAGCATTGTGAGTAGTCACTTGAATTTACGTTAATCGGTGTACTAAATTTTTAATATAACGTCGTTTTTCAGGATTTTACTTCATTTCTTTCATTTTTTGTGTATAATTGGTCATAAAAATCATTTTATGGTCAGTTACAATGATTGATCTGGTAAATTTTGCATCATTTGAATTTAAAACATTCATTTTTTACTGGACACTTGGGAGCAAACATTGAAAAAGAATAGATATTTTTTCATAAGAATTTATTTTCAGTCAATTTTAATCAGTTCTGCGTACTTGAAATTTAGCAAATGTGTGAATCAAACCTGTAACCCCCGATTACAACTCATACTTCTTGGCTACTGAAGAGTTATCATCAATATGTAATATCATTTTATAAAAATATAATTATTTTATAGTTTTTTTTATAATTTAGTTAAACTTCTTGAATGTTTTTACCGGAATCATTCCCCGAGAAGACGTTTTCTAAGAAAATGTATTTCCCAGGCTATATTTCACCGTCTCCTGACATATTTTCTATTAACATTCTCAGACAGTAAAGGTTGAAATATGCGCACGGTGTACATACGGTTACATCTCGTATTATATATATTTTTTGTGTTTAAATTTGAAATATTTCCGGTTTTTTTTATAATATTTTACACGTGGATGAAGTCACCGTAGTACATATGAACGGAATAAAACTACAAACCAATTTCTTTTTATATTCTCTTATATGAATGGACATAGTCATTCACCAATATTTAAGTATTTTGTCATGAATAGAACCATTGAATTCAATAAAGGCTCAGCGACTAAGCAAATCAAAATTGATTTAAGTATGTCATGTTATCTGAAAAGCTTACGCCAGTACCGTAAATAAAGAAACAAATCTCAAATAAATATTATAGGAGCAAGACACAAAGTATCATTAGAATAGGTTCTAACAGCGCGTACTAACATATGGGCCAATTTGTATTATTTAAAATCCTGAAATTTCATACAGAATAGCTGACATAGTTAGAACAAAAACGGTTAGGTGAGGTTAGGTAAGATTACAAGAAAATGAAAAAAAAATATTATTAAACTTCATAAGAATGTATTTTTTAAACACTTTTTTCACAAAATAATGAATTTTTTCGCTTATGCCCTTATTTATTTAAAATTTTCTTCACAATCTGTTACCTCAAAGTTTATTTAAAGTTTGAAGATATCTGGTATAGAAACAGAGTTCACTAATCTTTTGCAGAATAGTGTCCCTGGTAGCGTAGAGGTAAGCGTGCGTGCCTCGCAATCGAAGAATGCCAATTTGATTCCCACATCTGTCAAATTTTTAATAATCTGAAAACGTAGATCTGTATACCCATTGTGTTGGCAGTTTTGAGACAATTCTTGTGAAAAATAATCTGTCAAGACATGTCTTCGTATTTCCGAGATCCCTATACTCTACTTTTGAGGTAGAAACCTTTAGAATGCTTCATATGGAGCGGACATGATAAAAAAATGGGAAAAAATATATCGAACCGTTTTCGGCAAAAATCATATGCGGCAATTTAGCGATTTATCAAATCAGTTCAAAATAGATATCCGCATGAACTGGTAAAGACATTGCAAGAAATGCAGCAGTTAAAGTCATTATTTATGAATTTTTTATTCTATCATTTGATTTATGTCTTAAATCTCGTCGAAAAATCAACCAAGCAAAACATAGTAAGCATTATACACGTATAAGCGTTTGACACTTCTTCGATCTTTTGATAACATCCGCTTGATATTATTAAAAAATAAATTTTGTTTGTCAAAGTTTTCAAAGGAAATTTTGGTACTTTATTATTTATTTGTATTTGTTCAGTTTCTACACTTTAATCGTAACCATAAAAATATATCACAACTTTCGTGGAACTAAAGCAATTTAGTTTGAAAAATAAGCCAAAATATCTTCAAGGAAGCTTTCCAGCATCAATTTTTCATGCTAAGCGTGAGAGAATGTTCATGGTCTTTTTTCTTGCTTCTAAAACAATAGGTCTCACAAGGACAATTACGTAGAAAATCCGACGCCAATGTTTAAGAGAAATGCTACTTTCGTAACGACATTTCTTAGGGATTATAAAAGTTGTAAAACCTTTATGACATCATAATACTGCAAGAAAAAGCTCGCGAGGTGATTTTATGAGAGCTTTATTTCATGCAAAGTTGGCCAAAAGCAAATTTTTAGCATGGCCACTTCGTAATAACCAATAGTCACGTACATTATGATAGTTTTATATAATGCTATCTTTACCCATATTTCAAATTTTAAACAAATGACTCCTACAAAAACGTAAAAAAATTACAACGACATTAATTTTAATCGTAAAACTAATAAACTATTATTTTTTTACAATACCATGTTTGTTCCCAACATAAAGCATATGGATCTACGCAGTGTAAAGATACCTTCTCCGAAAGAGGAGTATGTGGATCTACGCAACGTGAAGACGTCTTGACAGATTATTTTCCACGAGAATCGTTTGCATTGCGAAAATCCATATACTCCAATTTTGGAATGGATTTCTTCACATTGTGTTGATACATATGCTCCAGTTTGAGAGCGAACATGGTATATAAAAAAAGAGAAACTGACCACCTACTTGTTTTGAGATATTCGAGGATGTATAGAATTGTATATATTTAAGTTTTGCAATATGTTATTGTTGCGTGTGAATAAATCAAATGATTTTTCGAATGAATTTATGAAGATTTATTTTGCATAAATATAAGATACATCCAATTATAGATAGCAGTATTTTTTTCCATTTCTAATGGAAACATTTTTGAAGAAATTTGCGTTAATTGTAGTTATTTCCGTAGTTTTTTTTTAGATTAGTGTGCTAATGACAATTTATTTAACTGAAACAATTAATTTATATACTTACTATTAATTCATTAAAATTAGTATGTTGCTACAAATTAAAGCCGTATCAAGTAAAATCTGACTCGAATTAATCAATTAATTTCACTATACTTAAAAGACACTAAATATTTACATAACGTCTTGAGTTATCTGCGTTAAAACGTGAAGCCTATATGGCACTAAGTGAAACAGTAATGCGTAATAATTACTGTATAAAGGCCTTGAAGTGAAACTTTTCGAGTGTAACATACAATTAGCAAAAGTTTACTCGGAGGACTTTTAATAAGTCATCAAATGAAGCTTTTTAAGCCGTCACATCACTTAAACTTCAAGTTTTCAAATGTTTCATATTACAAAGTAACAAAATATAGCTTATAATCACATTATTATCTTATTTGAATATTGTATATTATAATAAAAGCTTAATATAAGATGAAGTGTTATAAAGTATTTTGTATGAAGGCAAAAAATAATTAATTAAAACTTAGTCTAACATTTTTATCATTCAAAGATATCAATGCAAAATATTAGTATCGTCTAAGTGGTCAAGTTATTTTAGTGCACCTATTTGGGCACTGAATATTTTGGGTTCAAAATTTGTTGCTACTAAATGTGCCTTCTATCCATCTGCCTAATCCTTACGTCTGGTATTAATCAGCAGTATCTCAGAGCTCTGATATCGAGAAGTGATCAACTTTATTCGATAGGAATGTTCCAGGAGTAAATACAGGTTACTCAATACTCACTAAGCAGTCCTATATACTAAGTATATGGATCTCCGTAATTGGAATGATGTGATGCAATTCTTAAAGAATACAAAATATATTTTCTTGGCCCTCCTTTATATTTATTAGTCAAAAGATTTACAACTACGAAGCATTCACATCGTTTCTAATTATCCTGTAGTTGTTGCAGTCTTGGTGATGATTCTCCAACATCACGACTAAAATGAAATTTTTCTATGGAATTTTAAATATAATCGAAAAAAAATTGAATTCATCAGCCATGTAGCCCATTTATTACTAGAAAGCGATATACATTTCTTTATTCATTTGCTTATGCAAAAATGTGTAAAATTATTACCGAATGTGGTCATTATTTTTCTTAAATTGCCAAACACAAAACACAGAAGAACTTCTTTCGCGAAAAGCTCGCCTGTGTATAATATCAAGAAAATATTATGAAAAATGAACGCAGGCAATGTTTTCTTGCTGAGCGATTTTTCTTTAAAGCTCACTCAGGCTCAAAAGCTGTTCGCATTCGTTATACAATATATCAATGTTACGTAGACTTAGGACTGAAATATTTACATAAAGTATAATACAAACTTTCAATATTTTGCTTTTTGTGTAGGTTATAGACGTTGAACTATTTTTTTCAGTCCATTAGATTTTGTTATTACGTAATTGTTCAATGGAATGATTTAAACAGTATATATATTGTTTACTTAGTGTTCGATAAACTTAATACACGTTCTATAAAAAGGATATAAACTGAAAATGCCGAATTGATGACTAAATTTAGCTTTCAAGTTTGAAAAAAGGATGGCTTGCCAAATTAATGGCCAGGAAAATGCCTTCCACTTAATCAATTTTATTGGGTTTTCTTAAATAACTTATTAAATTAATATCAAATCGAGTACATAAATCACCAGTTTTAGTCTTCATGCATTTCAAGATAGTTCCTCTGTAATGGTTTGATCTCATCTCAAAATTGCGCCTTCCGTAAAATTTGCTATCTGTAGGTTACGTCCTATTTTCTTTCCGCAGTCGATATATAAATAAATCCTTTATACCATGTTTGCTCCCAAATTGGAGCATATGGATCTACACAGCGTGAAGATATCCACTCCGAAAGTAGAGTATATGGATTTCCGCAATGTGAAAACGTCTCGATTGATTGTTTTTCATGAGAATTGTTTGTCAGACAATTACTTAACCCAATGGGTACTTAGTCCTGCATATTTGGATTCTTAAAATTTGTCAGATGAGGAATCAAACTCGTATTCCTCGAATTACTAGGCGCGCACGCTGTCCTTTACGTGAGACATTTGAATTTATTTATCTTTTCCATTATTTGTTTTGTTTTGAATATGTTATAGTTAATTTATTTAATTTTGCTACTTTTTTATACCATATTATCACTGCCCTAAGCATACAATTAATAATTATCTCGGCAAAATAGGTATTTGTATTTTATATTTAAGCATCATTATGAAGCTTTGAGCTTTCAAAGTTCCCACGTAACCAACTCAGCCACCAAACCAATAAATATGTCTAGTATGAAACATATCACGGTGTAAATATAAATGAAATAAAATATTTTGAAATATATTATTTATTTTTGAAATTTTGATAGAATAAAGTAATGTTTAAGCGAGATTTTAAATGTATATTTAAAAAAGATTTGCGTAGGTTTTTTATGTTTTTATCTAGGAGGCTACGTTGTTATTATTCGCTATGGGTATCGCATTATGCCTTGGTAAAAATGTGACTTTGTTTATCTCGAAACTTTGCAGACGGCAGAACAAGTGGAGATTTAATATTTCCCATACAAGAAGGAACACTGGAGAGCTTTCGATCAAATATGAGCACTCAAAAACATAAAAATATAAGACAAACATAATTTTCTACAAGATTAATACTAGAAGTATCAGAAAGCGTTTTGAAAAACAGCCTTTATTGTTGTTATTATTTATTTTATTTGATTTTTAATAATTTTTAAAGTTTTATTAACTTTAATAAAAATTTTGATCCAGCGAAACATTTCATAATATGGTCTCATGAGTTAATTTATTATTAAAATTAATATTTACTTTATTTTATTGATTATTCATTTATATATTGAGGAAAATACAAATTGTTCGTTCAAAGAAAGCATTTACAACAAATGTTCTATGATTGAAACAAAATAGTTTTAATAACCGAAAGAAATATTTAATATATTTAAATAAAGCATAGATTTAGTATTATAAAAGTAACAATAAATAAAATTAAACATGAAAGAGAATTGAGTTGAAATGAAATATAGAAGAAAAGTGAGGTCTACGAAGAGAATTAGACAGATCATATTTAAAAAATATGTACAACAGTATTCATGAACTCACTTCGACTTAGGTGGAAAATATCGATAACTAAGGTAATTTCGTTTTGACTCATGTATTGGCTTCACTACTGGAATGTTAGTTCCGCATATTCGAAGAAAAAACATCTGATGTTCTTGATTTCTTCAGAAGTTATCAAGGACATATATGCCGCGACATATACCAGCCAAAGTGCAAAATTTTCATTTAAACTAGCGCTTTCCAAAAATTTTCATGCCGCCATTTTTTAAATTAGATAATATTAATCAACGGCTCCCGAAAGCTCCAATTTAAATAATATGCTATTGCTATATATTTGATCATAGATTCTGAATTTATATCATATTAAATAATATTTATATAATAATCTATTGACAAGAACCAGTGCCCACCAAATTCTTGAACGCACCCCCTCTAGCCCACGTAAACACCCCCCAAATACAACTGAAGACACTACTACCGCCCACACCAGACGGCTTCAGCGCCCACGGGAGGGCGGTATCGCTTAATTTGAGAATCTATGCACTAGACAATATATTACTTATTTTGCTTGTAAGTACATTTCTTATTTTATTTGTACGTATGGCAATTTTTTTAAAATCGTAATAAAATACCATTTCATAAATTAGAAACCTGAATGGCCAAAGATCTCGTCCAAGCATATTTATAAAATAGTATTCTTGATAAAAAAATCTTTGAATTTCTTCGCAAGAAAAGTTTTGTATATATTTATTATTTTTCTGTTTATTTTAATTGGTACGTCTATATGTATCACTAGTATAATAATGTTATAGTAATAAAAATCGTCATATAGATTTTGTGAATTTACCCTTTAGCCTTAAACATAAAAAAAATATTATAAGGCTACTCTCTCACATCTTGTTAACTCTCGTTTTCTCTCCCAAAAGGTGGGGGAGGCGTCACCTGTTACAACCAAAGTCTGCTAGACAAATATTACTTTTAACGCGTTGCGAGTTGTCATCCTTCACTGTGTCCTCTAAATGACGTAGAAGATTAAAACAATACTGACGTTTACCCTGCGGCAAAAACGTCACACATCATATGGCAATAATATATAATGTGTCACGTGTGACTTCAGTGGGTAATATAATAAAATATAATATATAGGCATGTATGTATTATACTATAAAAGTATATTGGATATGCTATATTTGATGTCAAATTTCCTGTAACTATATTAATTGTTTGGTCTCCCCGGTAGCGTAGTTGGAGGCGTGCGCGCCTAGTAATCCGGGGAATGACTATCAAGACTTGTTCACATTGCGGAGATCTATCCACGTACTCTACTTACGAAGTGGATATCTTCACACTGTGTAAATCAACATGTTCCACTTTTGAAACGAATATGGGATAGAAAAAATAATTCACTTACTTCCGGTAAATAACAATAATTTTAATTGTTTTATTAACTATTTTAACGTTGCTCTGGTGACCGAGTCGATAAAGAAGATCGCTTCAAGTGTTTAATTTATATGGCTGAATAAAAAACGCAGTGCTGAAGGACTAATTAATTTAAACAAATGATTAACAACTGATCCTTGTTAAAATAATGAATCAATAATAATCTTCAAGATATGCATATACGTATGCTACGCATTTGCAGTGGATATGGAACAAATAATAATAAAACAATTATGAATTAAATATTTTGTTTTTTTAAATGTATGGAATATAATATAATTGTGTACCAAATGTAAAAAACCTTTAATCATCTTTCATTTCTATACATTTCACGTAAACGTTTTATAATATAATTAGCAGAAATAAATGTTAAGCTGTGTTATATTTAAAATTAGTAATCAAAGTAATTCAATATTTGATTGACTAAACTTTAGAAACGGCTTCAAAACTTTTCGTGCTTTGCACTATTTGTAACAAAAGCTTTTAAATTTTCAAAAGTTAATTAATAATTGACTATATACTCGCCGAAATTATTTATATTAATTTTTTAAAATATTTGCGTGCAATATATCGCATAAAAAGCTTGCACGGTATATTTTTGTGTAAGTTTTAACTGAAAGCTTTTTTAGGAGTAAAAGTTCAAATAAATCAATGGAATTTATGTATCGAATACTTGACATGTTGCATTTAACTTTTCTCTGCGTTTCCCTCATTACTTTTGGCGAGTGATTTTTTGTCGGACAGCTGGCACAGTTTACTAATGGTCCTATTTGTTGTTGCTTCTCGTCCAAATTGTATTTCCTGACGTTAAGCCATTGGTTTGCAAGAAGGCGGAAATATTGTACAATGGCTACATATATTATATTATAACATAATATAATACAAAGGAAATATATTCTATACAAGAGAACAATGGAATTTATTTGTCTAGAAGTTTGTATGGAGATTTGTTTATCGAAGAATACCAAACATTTAGATCAATATTACAATATGAAAACGACGTAAATAATTTATAATTAGAATACAAAACAATCTTTGTTGATACAAGTTATAAAGTGTGTTATTTTTTTCACTATATTTGTTTAATACAAATAAAAAATTGTAACAAATCGATCTTCACAACGCTAGAATGTCTATGTACAGGTTAAAGTAAGAAAAAGTTTGTATCCCATAGCTGTCAAAGATTTAAAAAAAAAAATATGAAGGGCTGGATTATAAATGGGTTATTAAATAAGCTGACAACAAATTAATGTTAAAGTACATTTATTGATATCAGTGTTTATAATATTTCAGAATGTCTCCCCAATAGTATAGACAGTAGAAGATAGAGTACGTACAGTGCGTCCGAAGAATGTACGTTCAATTTTCAGATCCACTAGATTTTCAACAATCTGAAGATATAGGATTGGATAGTCATTGGGTTGAGCAGTTGTCTGACAACTAATTCTTGTGAAAAATAATTAGTCAAATATTAATTCACACTGTGGAGATCCATACGCTTCACTTTTGTAGTGGACATCTTCACACTGTGTTCATATGCTTCGTTTTCGGAGCGGGTATGGTGAAAAATAAAAATAATTTCTTTTTGGAATGGTTATCTTCACACTGTTTAAATCCATTTAATTAACACTCAGAGAGTAAATACTAAGGAGTTTTATTAACAATAATATTTTTAATATGGCTAAAGTAGTAATAAGTATTATACTGATAAAAAAACTTACCGTGAGAAAATTTGTGGCAGTATACATTTTGGGTTATTTGCTAAATAAGTGATATTACGTGATACTAAATCGGCCATACTGAACTATGGGCACCCTTTTTTACGGGTTTCTTAGAAGAAAAACACATCCGCAAGTTATGTTTTTCAATTTTATTCTGATGTACATTATTAGGAATTCTATTTGTGGTGAGCGAAATACCACTCACGCCTCTGAATTTCGCAGGCGGTATCTGAAGGCTGTGTGGAGACGAGAATTGAATCGGAACGTTGGCGAAAAGTTTGACCCAGAAGCACGCAATACACCAACGTTCCACGATAAAACTTACATTTTACAAGACATAAAAATTCTCTTAATTATTATTATTATAAAAATGTAGTACAATAATATATTTAAACCATACTACTTTTTGTAAAACAAATCAAATACAAAACCCAGAAAAAATCTTAGACAGAAACATATTATTTATTGTGAAATAAAAATGACAAAATGTCATTTAGCCATTTTTTTTTATTTTAAGCGCTTAGAAAATTAAAAATTATAAATTTAAAAGCGTTAATAACATGGCATAAAAATAGAAAATAAGTTTATATAAAAACACATAAAGAAAATAAAGTAATTATGCCAAAAGTAGCGTTAAAAATTATAAATAAATGTAAAGATAGACTTTGAGAAAAAAATGAATATAAAGAAAGATTTCTGAGAGCTGAGTCTACGTTGGGTTAAGCAATTGGCTAATAACTAGCTATCGCAAATTTTTTTTTTTTAAATATGTGTCTTGTCTCCCCCGTTAGCGTAGTTGGTAGCGCTTGCGCCTAGCGATCTGAGGAATGCGGGTTCGATTCCCCATCTGGTCGGATTTTTAAAAATCTGAAAATGCA
>JAGVSQ010008187.1:0-14617 GCA_022683975.1 Rhyacophila evoluta
TCCATATGGTCCACTTAGGGAGCGAACATGGTTTAAAAAAAAAAAAAATTTTATGCCTCATGATATCAATTAACGTTTTTAGTTGATCGTAAGTAAGTGATGAAGTTGTTATGTTGGAACCCAGATATTAATTAATTGATAACTACTAATTACGCACAATGAAATACTATATATTCATTACAATTACATGTTTTAATGAATAAAAAATACTTAAGCTATTTATTTCAATAACAACGTCGATATAACTAATATGAACACACTTAAATGATAAAAATAAAGAAATTGTCAGACATGCTGAAATCAAGAAATTATAGATTACATAAATATATTGACTAACAACGTACTTATAGATAACGTAAATGTAGTATTTGCATATATTCGTTTTCAATATTTTTTTATCCATTCAAAGTATTAGGTTTATTGTCTGACTTAATAAGTGGTTGGATGAAAATCTATATTAAAATAATAAAAAAAATCAATTATTGTTTTCAATATTCACCTAAATACTAATGCTGGACGCGATGAAATGATAGCCGATCTATAAAAAAACACTCTTTTAATATCGATATTTATATAAAATGACAAAGAAAAAATTATAATTATAATGAATCTAAGTTGATTTTAAAATGCATTACGTAATATTATCTTCGATTTAACAAGAGAATAAAGTTTTTTAATTTAAAATAAATTTTATCATGTCGCATTCGTAGATACTTACGCACACGAGTATAGGCACTTATTATTTGGTAAAATCTTCAAACCGGTAAGTTGGTTGAACAAATGGAGTTGATAAAGTCTCATTGAGTCTTTATTCAAGTACTAGGAGAGATAGCCGCAAGCAAAGTTGGAGGGACAAACGATTTAGAATTTGCCCACAAAATAAAATCAATCGCTTTTCAAAATTTATTGTGGACGTCAAAATATGGCGGACGGAAAATTCCTGTCGCATAAGACTCCCAAAAGAAGCTGCCCCTATCGGTAAGCCTTACAGCTGGCTATAGAATCAAAGCATGTCAGTGCCGTCACCAACTTGTACCAGAAATATTAATAGATAAATTAGTGAAAAAATTAAATTAGTGAATAAATAAAAATAGTTAAAATATATGAGTTTAAGGTGTCTATGTCACAATATTGTGAATTATGATGCTATGTCAACAGAAAAAGCAATTCATTATTTTTGTATTAATTTCTATGTTTATATATATAACTAATGCCGTCGTATAATTATAGGGATTGCAAAACAAAATTCGAAATTCGCAGCTATTTTTAATTTCCAAATTCATCTTATGGGAGAGCTACTAAGTATGAAAGTAGACATCTTAAGATAGTGCGAGACATAAAAAAACATCGAAAAACCCTGAAATTGTGGACAAATGTACAAAAATAGAAAACTTAAGATAGGGCAAGACCTAAATTCAGAATGCTAAATTTTGAAATTCGATCAAATTCCGAGAATGTTGAAATTCGAACTCCGAATCCCGATTTTTGTATTGTCTAGATTTGCAATTTCTACAAAATTCTAAAAACACAACTTATTAAACATCCTTCATCTTCAATTAGTTTTGTTGTAAATTTAATGATATATTTAAATATTTAATGATGAATATTGAGAGTTAATGTTTTGTATGAGTAATTTGCGTATTATTGGCAGTATAATATACTATAATATGGCATATAAATCATCGGTTAAAATCCTACACTCAGTTTCATGAAGATTATTGAGTGCTAAGCTACATAATTATCTTATATCTAAGGTGTCGAACAATAACCACAGTAAAAAATATTAGAAAACGTTTGACGTTGTGGAAATATTTATACTGGATATGTAAAGAAAAGGGTTAGTAATTATATAATTAAATAATGTAATAATTATAGTTTTATGTGCACTGACGAAAAGTGAAAAATGATGTAGATGTTTGTCATAGACAATGTAAATTCAGTCGTTTGATTTAAGAAATAGTTTTTTTACCGAGTTAAGCATCTCAACCAAGCCACTGCCTGCCAACATCAGGCTGAGTCCTTGTGAAGCGAATGATTGCAGCGGAACGTAATCCTACCTAAATCTGCAAAAAGGACACAAAAAAGAAAAGAAGAACGCAAAAGGAAAGGACGAAACGAGGAATATTCAGAAAAAGATTAGAGACAATTTTCTATGTAATAGACGGAGAACAAATGAAGCGGATTTATTGTGCCGGGGTAAGGGTTGTGGAGAACGCTATCGTCACATATTCACGATTAACGATCGTATTTTAAGTACAATGTTTACAAAATATACTATCAATAATGATTTGCCACACATATTTTAAGCAGCGTTCAAAACTACTCAAAAGATAAAACACAATTACAAAAAAAAAGCTTTATCAATAGTTTTTTTACCTTATGCCCTCTGAGAGTGGAGCATATAGATCTCCGCGATATGAAAATTTAACTCAACAGATTTTTTTACAAAGAACGTTTGTCAGGTAATTGCTTAACGAGTTGAAAATTAAGTCTTTTACCTTTGATTTTTTTTAAGTCCACAAAGAAAATTTAAGGATGCTGGACTGGATGCCTAATGTGTAAGGATAGGCTCACAATCATTTCCCACACAAAACAAAATCTGTGGATGTAAGTCTTTATATTAAATTAAATTTTTATGTGTTATCATACTGTGAAGATTTGTATAAAATATTTTCTATTCTCAGTACATACATTATTTTGATATTATTTAGAAAGTATATTATTATATTGTATATATGTTTGTCGAGATATTTTGATGGACAATCGTGATTGTTTTCTTACTCGAAATATGTGATCAAATCAAACAAAGGAGTACCGCCAAACAAAGGTTGTGGGAAATTTTCAGGACATGCGTGGGGAGTATGGGGGGTATGATGAAACCCGAACGAAACTTAATTTGAACTAAGTTCATTTTTATTTTCGCGGAAAACATAAGATGTCTCCCCTCTTACTCGATTCCCGTTGGCAGGATTAGATTTTAAAATTGTCATATTATTATTTGTTGGGAGAATTTCATGCTGTCCCAAGTTGACAACAATCCAACTTTATTTTATGGCTTACGGAAAATAAAACCAAATAAGGCAATACAGTTTTCGCAATATGAAAAAGGTCCGGATTTTTTAGGATTTTCTTTTCTTTAACAATGTTAAGGTGGGAATATTGTCATGCTATGTCATTTTACAAAAAAAAAATGCCATGTAAATAAAGGAGAGAAAAATATTAACTTCATATTTTCACGAGAAAAACTTAAATCCAAATAAACATACTTCTACTGATTGCATAAAACGACATATTTTACTTACGTACTACATCTATTCTGTTTCATGAATGAAATTTTAATAATTCAGGTTTTATATTATATAGTATTTTTTATGACACGATATTATTGAAGTATATTGCATGAAAGCAATATTTTTTGTTACACTTGTCGTCAGAGTAATTATTTATAGAGAAGATGATTTAAAAAAGCCCTCGTTTCTGACGTTGAAATTCAATTTTGAATTAGCATAGTTTTTTTTTTGTTCAAAAATAGTTGGAAAAGTAAGAATTACTTAAAAACCCCTTAAATTTCAATTTACTATTTTTTTTGTTTTCATGGTATATCCAAATACAAATTTGTCCAATTTGTAAATACAAAATCCAAAAATTAAGCATTTAATATGATTTCAAATAAGTAATTTGAGAAAAAACTCATATTTTTTTTTGAACTTCTCGATTATTGTACTAAAACCGTTTCATTTGAAGTTTCAGAGTCATAATTAAATGACAAGGGTATGCATAACAAACCTGTGGCGTTTTCTTACTTTTATATTTATGCTCACTTTTTAAATGAAGTGAATTTCGCTCATAATCCATAAGTCGATCTTTAAATAAAAGTTCAAATCTTTAAATCAATAAAAACGTAACACGAAAATAAGCTTTCGACACTGCTTATTTCAACGCAGTTAAAGATTATGAATGTATTATTGAATAAAATGAAATATGATAACTTATAACCGGAGAGTATGTACTTCGTATAGTAAGTGAGATGATAATAAAATTTGATTACTATAATGCTGAAGAAGAAATTGTTGTTTAAGTGTTTATTGTTATTAATAATCAAAGTACATACATCAAACGGAAAGAAAAAGGTCAAAAAGACTTAACGGAGCGGTCAAAGGGAATCATCAACTTTGAGGGATTAAAATATCTACGCCTTTGTCCGCTCGTAAATGATTATTTTACCCAGCTATGAAACAAAACGGAAAAACAAAACGTATAAGAAAATCTTTATCAAAAAAAAAAAAACAATACAAAAGTCTTTCTGAAATCATTATTACACGATAATTTATTTCTCGGTGTTAATTCCCGGGTATAAAAGAACGTATATTAAAAGATTATTTATCATATCGTTATAAAACAAATATTTTTCATTGCTTCGTCGTCAGTATTTTAATTTACACTTAAAATAACAATAATGAGACATTGTTGGTTGTTTTTAAACTTATTTATTTTCTTAGATAAAATTAGAATAATTTTCTGCACAATTTATCTGAACAAAAAATACTAAAAACTAAGTTATTTCAGACATATTTTTTCCGCCAGTTAATAAGCAAACATAATTTTTGTGCATATTTGGTGCAATAATTTCCAAATACGGTCAAGGGCAGATATAAGAAAATCTTTATCAAAAAAAAAAAAACAATACAAAAGTCTTTCTGAAATCATTATTACACGATAATTTATTTCTCGGTGTTAATTCCCGGGTATAAAAGAACGTATATTAAAAGATTATTTATCATATCGTTATAAAACAAATATTTTTCATTGCTTCGTCGTCAGTATTTTAATTTACACTTAAAATAACAATAATGAGACATTGTTGGTTGTTTTTAAACTTATTTATTTTCTTAGATAAAATTAGAATAATTTTCTGCACAATTTATCTGAACAAAAAATACTAAAAACTAAGTTATTTCAGACATATTTTTTCCGCCAGTTAATAAGCAAACATAATTTTTGTGCATATTTGGTGCAATAATTTCCAAATACGGTCAAGGGCAGATGTCTAGGGATATAAATATGCTGTATCGTACCATCTAGAACCGATTGCACTATTTGTGATTTTAGTTTCTAAGATTTTTTGAAAAAGTATTATTGTACACTTAACTTTGTATGCGTTGTAAATTGTTAAATAATACATCAGTTCCATGATAAAAATTTAAGCCAAAAACTAGTTTAAGAACTCGAAATGCTATAGAATACTTAATAACGGTTGAAAAGCTTTATAAGTTTCCATAAATGTGTTTGTTTTTTGAGATAATAAGAGTCAAAGATAACTTTAGGTTTCTTTTATAGAAAAACTCCAGCATTAAATAAAACTATAGCAAACTATTCAGCGTTGACTATCATTGTTTTGACTTTAGGTTACTTTTTTTAAAAGAAAAATCGATTTTCTAATTTAAAGCTTCAGCCAAAGAATAGCGTAGAACTTTTTAACAAACGTCGTGCTTTTGGCTCACAATAGAAGAATACGTTATAATAATATTATGTATGCATTCGGTATGCCGAAATACAATGTACCTACAAGATTAAACGAGTTACAAAACTTTCTTGTTCATTTGAGAAGCGTCGAAGTTTCACGTGAAATTGTCAGGTACAAAGAAATAATAAAAAAAAAACAACGAATTTCTTACAAGCGAAACAAGCTGCGCAAAAACAAGTATTTGAAAATGGTAATCCTTTGCAGAAAATTATATCACAAGATATATTTATTTTTACATCAAAAATATATATATGAAATAGAAAATATTCTTTGGCACTATTTGAAATAATAATATATTGCTTAGAAGTTTTTGTTTATCAAATAGTTTATAATGACAATATATTTTACACGAGAAAAATTCGATAAATAAAATATCTCACTTTTTTAATATAATTTTATTTATATATCATAGATTACAACAATCTATTCATTAACTGTATTTATAATAAAGAAAAAACACGTATACTACAATAATAATGGTGTTTATTCAATATTTTGGAAAATAAATAATCTTTCGTTTCGTACTTGTATGTTGGCTGAAATTTTGTATATCCTGGCCTTGATGATAAAGGTCATATGTTAATTTTTTTTTTCAATTCCATAAAAAATTGCCTTGCTACTGGTTATCCAATAAATCAAAATGATTGGCTGACAACCATTATTGGTGAAAAATAGTATGTTAACTAAAATCTGGGTGTGATGTAGATTGATTTTATGATTGAAAATTTTCATGTTTATATGATTTTACCGAATGGAGTTTTTTTTTATAAATGTATATAATAATATAAAAAGTCGAGGAGCATTAAATTTTCTAGTGACTTCGCAAAACCCTCTAACGTAGTTGAGCCATAACGCAGAGGGTTGAAAAAGAAAACCTTCCATCTCTCACCTGTGGGAAACACATTATTATCTGCGAATGAAATAAAAACTGAAATTGCAATTCCACACAATAGCGGCAACTTAATGAGGTGTGGCCTAAGACGAAATAACTTCGTCTTCAGACCTTCGAGATGGGAGTTATTTTTCACAGAGATGGCCAAAGTTTTTTTTTTATATCAGTACTTATTATATTGCCGCGTAAAAAGAGTTTTTTTATAATAACATTTCTTTAGTTTTATTCAACATTTTTTATATGAAATTAAAGTTAACTTCTTCAAAAAAATAATTAAATCATAATAACTCGGTGAAAATAATATTTTTCAAGTGACTATAGATTAATTGAAGTAATTATGAATAAAAACAATGTTCTAATAAAAGTAAGAGTCTACTAATTTAGCTGCGATAATACAATAAGCGGCATGCTCATGGCATAGAAATTCAAATATTTTTATTATATCATTCATGATGAAGCAATATTTTGTACAGCACACTCACAAATTTTACAGATGATAAAAAAACCTTCTTTAACCACATCGAATTCTATATTTTAATAATCTTGACATTAAAAAGTAAGTAATTTAATTTAATAATATTGATTGTAGAGAGTTCTTTTTGTGTGGTATACGAGATATTGCTTTGTCATGAGTGATATATATATATATATATTATGTACCATGTTTGCTCCCGTAAGAAAACATATTAATTAATCTTTTAAATATAATACAATTTAGCATAACTTACGCATCCAAAATAGAGCATATGAATCTACACAGGGTGAAGATAGGTGAGTATATGTATCTCCGCAATGTGAAGACGTCTTGACTGATTATTTTCACGAAAATTATTTGTCAAACAATTACTCAACCTAATCCAGTCCTGGATTTTCGATTTGTGAAAATCCGACAGATGGGGAATCGAGCCCGTAATCCCCGGATTGCTAAGCGCTCACGCTATCAACTATGCTACCGGGATATGGATAAGTAGTGTAACATATCATAGCTGGGTGTGGAAAATAGTAATCACGTTATAAAAAAGTATTATCAAAATTATAAGGTTTTATATATTCGACTTACTTCATTCTGAACGGAATGTTGCTCATGATATAAAATTTAATATAAAATTTAGTCAAAAAGCAAATAATCGTAAATATCTTTTATGACGATTGAATTCTAAATATGCCATGAGTTATTATTGCTATGTTTAAGATATTTTTTAGGTAACCATGTTTGCTTGCCGCAAAAAAAGATAATGTCACATAAAAGCCATTATAAATATATTTCCCGTGGAAGCCTCCCTGATAAGAATTTACAAATGGTATAAATGTAGCAATAATTCTATTTTTTCAAAGAGTTTAAAAAATACTATTTGGAATACGGCATCATAAAACGGGTTTTTATTATATTAAAGAGTTAAACAAATTACCATCAGAAATAAAAAAGCAACGCAAAACTAACGCGATGGAATAAAAGCCGAAGGAAATTAACATTACGTAGGAACGAACGATAAAGAAGAAAATTGTATAAATAAATTAATGTTAAAGCATCTCCACAGTAATAACCCCATCGTACAAAAATAGCGCGGCAAAGATTAAATTAATATTCTCATAAGGCGATCTTCTGAGTCATAAATAATATTAAATTTTGCCCTAGCTGCAATATCTGATCACGGGCTTTTTTAGTTAGAATTTATAACTGACTAACAAATTAAAATAGGGTTGACTTCAAAAATAGATTAAGTTTTTTATATAATATTTAATACAACCCAAGCTTTAAAATATTACAATGCATGAAAATAAATTGAATATTACTAGAAAAACTCTAGTAAACATATGTTAAGAAGCTTACTTAATAAAGAAAAATACTAGTCAAATAAAAAATATATACATTTATAAAAAAAAATCCTCCATCATAACTGTTCCCTGTGTGGAGCATATAACTACCACGCACCAGTTGCGTGATGTCTGTCTACGATATGCCAGTATTCTTTTATTTAGTTTAGTACATAGTGTGGACAGTACTCGACTGTCTTTCATAACGTTAGAATTCGACCAGTTGGAAGATAATGACAGAATTCAGGTTCTCCGGAGGTATCTGTAATACGTTCCCCAGACAATTCCAGAGCTGTTGCATAACTTTTAACGTAACAGGAATCTGAATTACTTGCCAATTAATTAATTAATAATGGCTTACCATGCTTTATGTTCAGCAGTAAGTCTACTTATGAAATTCAAAAAATGTCAGTAATGAGTATTTAAATTTCAATCGAATTAGAATAACATTTTTTTCCATTTGTTCTGTTATTTTAAGAGGTTATAACTATTAATTCTAGAAGTTATTATTTTGGGAGATATCTAAGTGCATGTGTGATATATGATTAGTGAAATTGAGCTTTTGGCTAAAGTTTTTGTATGAAGATATTCGTGAAATGCGGTTAAATTATTGCCATCCTTCAATAATACCCGCCCCCAAGATGACGTTCATATATTTGAAGATATAATTAATTATGTTCAAAATAGCATGATGGAGACACTAAGTACAAAGCATAGTATTCGCGAGAAAGATATTTTGACAAGAAAATGTGCATATCAGTGAAGTGCTAATATGATCAAATATCATAATTCATTAGTTAAATTATTTCTACCTAGAATAACGACAAAATTATATAATTATAAATATATGTACTTTAAAATCCAAATACGTATTTATTTCTTGTAGAAATAGGTAGAAAATACAATACTTTATAATAAAATCACAAAAACGGTAAATCAATGGCTGTTTTTTTTTTTAAATATACATAAATACGGAAAATTGTACGCGGATTAAGTATAGGTTTTGATTTTTTTATAATCGTGACCCTTGTGGCTTCATAGAGAATGTTTTTATTAGTGGACCAGCACATTATGTTTCAGATTTCGTTGATTAGACAAATGAAAATGGGAAAATATTGTTTCGTAATCTAGTATGTTTGTGTTATGATTATATAAGTTTAGCGTTTTGTTTTAATAATGTTAAAATTATTATAATTCAATATAAAAGACTTATATTTTAAATTATTAATATGCACCATAAATTACTATTATATAATTTATAAGGCGTGATAGTTTTATCTTTATTAGAATAAATAAGATTATATTAGATTTTGTTTTGTTTTACTATTCAAAACACTAACTACACGAAGTAGTGAGATTTTTATAAACATTGCACGTTTAATATTTTCTCAAACTATTCTGTTTGTGTATTTAATCTAAATTTATAAAAAGTAACATAACTAGCATGTAAAACGTATGCGAGGCGTCAACTGTCAAATAAGTGGTAAAACGTAAATGCGTGTTTGTCCTATGGGCAATCGATTTGTTGTGTATCTAATAGAGATTTAAAAATAACTATTACGAGCTCCAATGGCAACATGAGTCGCCAAGTAGAGCCTTATCAATGGGCGCACAGCCATACTAGACTGGCCCCATAGCCTTCGCAAATATTGCCACTTAATATGAAAGTTTTATCAAATGATTACGTCATAGGAAAAGCAAGTTCCCGCAAAGGCATGTTGTTGGATGATTAACGACCTTCTGACACGAACCGGCTATGGAAGGTATTGCCGGTTACGCAGTGTGATTGTTTAAAGTTTTAACTAAAACACCGATTTCAATAAGCCTCAATAATAGTAATTATAATCAGCCAAAGTACAATGAGCTATAAAAAGCTTTCCGTAAAGCTATTCATTTACTATGAAGTAATATTCTCTACAATCTCAACTAGACACGGAAATGCTTTATTTACTCACAAATTGAAAAAAACTCTAAATTAGTAAATATTGGCTTATTTATATCCAAAAATTAGATATAATACAAAGATAACTTACAACGAAAACATTTATTTCAATACACTTCTGATAAGTAAAAACCTTAAACATAATAACTGCAAATGCTGTTTAAACCTATTTTTTTGGTTGCCTTTGGGTTTTTACGTTAGTGGGAATCACTGGATTGAATTAACTGTCATCATTATTGAAGACAACATTGAAACATGTTTTTAATGACTTGTAGAATCCCACGAATTATCAGATTTTTTTTATCATCAACGTACGTCTTATATAATATAATCGTGATATCGTGGTATTTATGCATGTTAATCCGAAAGAGCTCAGAAACAAAACTGTGTATTCCCAATTAGAAGAATACAAAGCATTATACACCACCAGTGTACTATAAGCCTATGGATTTCTAGACGTATATAGGCTACTTTGGATGGTATTAGAAAGTATCCTTAAATGTTACGACTTGTGTTGTAATATAATATTTATAAGCTTTAAGCTCGCCAATACGTATTTTTACTTTCATATTTTAACCGGAAATTCATAATTTTTATGATTGGTGAAAATAAAAATGAAATAAGTACTTGCAGCATTAGGCCATAGATATAAAGCAGTATTTACCTTGTAGCCGGAATAAATATGGTATAGTACAATTATAATATTAACAAATAATCTTACGGCTGACATGGATGTATGGTTATGGTAATTGAAAGCCAAATTTATTTTCAACTTGAAATTGAAATATGCAAAACAGCATTTACAAGCTTATATGTAAATTTAATGAGTAAAGGTAAACTTAATGAAAAAATTGCTTCAACAGACTAAAAACATGTCAAATTAAATAATTCATGTCTGCCATTTTTAAACTGCCAAAAAATCGAAACGAGCTTATTTATTATCAGTCGACTGTCGAGAGAATCGTTTCTAATGTCTTGTAGAAACCTGCAGGTCAGAAAATAAAACAAAAATTGACTTTGAAAAGACGGAAGTGTAACATAATTTATTGCTTGCAGTAAAGTAAAAGGGCAGATGGAGTTTTTACTTAGGGCCTATCTTAAAACTCTGGTATAAAATAGAGATTTCACATCAAACTTAAATAATTTTGCCCATCGTCATATTAATAAAACCATCCGCTCACGCAATTGTATTGTATGTTATATTTATACTCTATTTACGAATACTCATTCGCTTAAATTATTTATTAGCAATATAGCCACAATTCTAATTATTTTTTTGAATAAATTTGAATGGTGTCAAGTTTTTTCTTATCATATCTGCTTTGGAAGAGGAGCATATGGATTTCCACAGTAAGATCAAGCCCACACCACATATTAAATACGTGGGTCTACATAATGTGAAGAATTGAATTGATTGGTATTTTCATACAAGTCTGTCAATTGCCTGAATTTTTGAGTTTATTAAAAAATCTTGGCTGTTGTCAGATTTAAGCCCGCCATCTCTAGGATCTAAGCTTATCACGAGCACGACTATTTATCTACCATCAGCAAGAAATTAAAATTTACAATACTCGTTTTTATACAGAGAAATGGAGAAAACTTTTTTATATATATAATAAATAATACATTAATCAGTATACATTTTTTATAGTAGTGTATCAATGGGCAAGTTTTGGTGAATTAATATTATGAAATAATTTTAATTTTAATTTTAATCGAAGAGACTCATATACACTATGAATATTTTATTAGTTTATGTGAATAATAACCAGTTATAGTATAATATATTTACCATACTTGTAGATTGACGATCGCTTAAATATAGGTGGAAAACTTACCTGAAACAATTAATAAAACACATTAAGTTTGAGAATACTTAAAAGATATATGTAACATGTATGTTTTTATGTAACCATAATAATAATAAGTACAGTGGGTAAAGAATAGGATTTTGTTGAAACAAAATTTTTGTTTAATTTTCTCGAAGGTTTTAAGAATTAAGCCTGCATGTAAGGGTTAACGTAAAAGGCATTATGCAAATTATCACTAACAAATACGTTTCTTTATTTTTGCGGCAGTAAAAACGACGTACATGCAAAATAACGTGGTCAATTAAATAAATCGTAACATGAAATTGTTTTTATTTATTTCAATTACAACTCTAATAAAAAACAATAGTGAAAAATAATAGCTAAATAAATTATAAAAAAAACACTACACCTGCGAATAGGAAAATTTAAACATATAACGCTACTTTGATATGTAGCTCTAAATGATGAAAAAGAAATTGCTGGATAAAATATGTTATTTAAAATATAAGCTCAAGAAACAAACTTGAAATGTAAAAAAAAAATATTAAAATATCCTTTTTTGATATCGTAATAGGTAGATAGCTCTACGAGAGCCAAAACTTCAAAGGAGAGTATGTTAATTATTACTGAATTTATTTATTCTACATACAAGATCACCAGAATATAACCAAAGATAATCTAATAGACCAAAAAACAATTTAGAAATTCCTGAAAAAGCTAAAAATTATAGATTATAATAACTATTTTAATACCTGTTGGGATAATTATTTATTTAATATTAATATTTAATATTTAATATTAATAAAAGACTTTAAATTTATTCTTGTCTGTAATTAAATAATAATTGAAATCTTTTGGACTAATAAAAGATTTTCCTGTTTATTCCTCGTTGGTATAAAAAAAATCTTGATTTGTATATTTTATAAGTGTAAAACAATAAATTTTATGTAAAGTCGGAACTGCCATTCAGTGTTATGTATTGAAAGTTTACATTCCATATGCTGTAAAAGTATATGTAGTTATAAAAGAATTTGTGCCACAAGATTAATGTTCGAAATAAACAAATTTTGGTTCTTTAAAAGCAAAAGTTTTCGAAAGCAAAGAGCCTAAAAAGAGCGCTGAGCGAGGTTGTTAAGTTAGATTTATAGTTTCATCATTACGGAAGGTAATAGGTATACCAAAAAAGGGAATCATATTTTAGAATTTATTCTGACCAGACATTTTGTGAAATATCGTATTATTCTTCTAATTGGGAGAGTTTCTTCATGTCATGTTTTGACATATTGATGTTACATTGCCTAGATATATATATATGTATTACATTAAATCATTTAACAATAATACTATATCAATAAAAATCGAAATGTAATATTATTCATTTTGGATTTTTAGAATATTTAGTTTTATAAACTGAAGAAAAACTTATTGTTCATGTTTATCATCTAAACACATTTTCAACCATAAGTGGTTATTGTGTCAGACCTCTACATTATGATGACGTATCTTGACATTTATCGTTTTCACGAAGATTGGTTCTTAGCTAATCGTTCAACTTAGAATTTTTTTTTAAATTTATAGGATTCAACCCAACCTGCCAACCTCTAGCACGGCCTTACTCTAATGGGTCACAGCGGACCGTATCTTTCAATTTGCAAATTTTTTTTAAATACCAGTATACAGAAAAAAAATATTGAAATTATTATAAGCAATATTTTAATAAAACGTATGTATAGATAAGAAAAAATACGCACCCTTTTTCCAGTGAATAATTCATAAAAAAATATCAGACAGTATACAACAAATTGGATTATTGTGGCGAATAAATACCATATACATTTTCGCTTTAGATTGATGTTGAATTAAGTAGTCAAAGATATTACACATCGTAAATAAATGCAGTTCGGTCGTCACACATAAGCACTTTCACAATATATTCACTAGTAGATTATTATTTGTAGAATACATATCATACACGATTTATATGATTAGTATGTATATAATATTGCTTATCGGTTACTAAAAACGAGTGAACCTAACAAATTAATTACAAGGTTTTTAATTGATAAAGTGTGCGGTGTGGATATATAAAAAAGATCATTATTTAAGTGAGTCAATTATTATATTTTATTGATATTTTTATTGTTCATTATTTGATTATTTTTGCTCATAGACAGACTGTATTTTGTGATTTTAATTTACGCAGCGCAATAACAAACCTTTTCGTTTTGAGGAAATATAATATAAAATATCAAATAAGAAGATTTTTTAATACTTAAATATATTTGAGATTATATAAATACAAAAGATAGTATTATACGGCTATTACTTGAAAGTACACGGAGAGGGAAAATATTTTTTATATCAAAACTAGTAACGTTGGGTTGCATACAAATCAAAATCGTTTTTTTTTTTGTAAAGAATCTTTTCTTTTTCGATCTTTCTCCATTTTCCGTAGTCCATTGGCATTCATCCTAGCATTTATAATACAATTGAAGTTTGATCCATGTACGAAGAGTGATATATTATGAAGAGAAATATATTACTGAGGAGGAATATGTATTTGGCGACGCATTTTTTCCGACTTATGCGTGGTCTTATTGATAACTCTGCCGCTCTGACTAATATTGGTCTGT